>JAOBYG010167866.1:0-10462 GCA_025403545.1 Epizoanthus stellaris
GGAGAACTGAGCGGCTCTAATCCATGAGCAGGGCCAGTCTGGCCAGAACCAGTTCCGATAGTTGTCGCATTCCATTTAAGAACTGACCGGTCGGGCTGGCCAGACCAGACCTGACAAATGGAAACCGCCCAAAGATTCCAACTTATCGTCAAGCCTCTGGATCACACTCCTTTGTTCACTAATCAAAAAATTGTCGCAAAGTGTCAAAAATGTGTCAAACAAAGTTTCAGTATTAATACACTGTCTTGTGCTGACAATGGTAGCATGTGCAGCAATAAATAACCTGGTTCCTCATTCATAATCATTTATATAGGAGGGATTTAGTTCGTCAAAGAGTGATCAATTTGGACTGCAAATCCTGAATTGGTTAATCAGCTTAATGGTCAATGTTTGAACAACACTTCAGTTCTTAAACTGTGGATAGTACTGTAATTAGTTCGAAGTTTAATAGTTAATAGTTAGTTACTAATAGTTAGTTCGAAGTTAGTTAGTTACCGTATGTATACCCATGTATAGGCAGCACCCTTAGATAGACCACGCCCCAAACTTTGAGCAAATATTTTGGGAAAAATGTGTTTGCCTCAAAATGAAGTACTGTATGGCAGACAAGTAAATGGCCCGTTTTAATAAAATTTCTTTATTTTCACTGCTTCATTCCTATACAGTTTCTCACAGAAACTACCCTGCAAGCAGAGATCTCGCAGGGTACACAGAAACTGCACGGCCTCCATATATGTAGTTTGTTTTGATAAATGTAAACAGAGACTCGCACACACACACACACACACATCTGGATTCAATTTCACTTGATAACATCAGTAACTATGATTAACATCAACGTGCCATAATGATTTTGCACTGCTGCTGAATTGTTAGTATTCTCGGCGAATTCTACTACTTTGATCTTGAACAAAACCGTGTTTCGTATTTCATTCATTTGGAGCCGGTGGCTGACATATTGATTAAAGATCACGCAAATGAAATTGCAAACTGAAGGAATTATTTCCGTTGAGAATAGCACTGCAACCAAGAAGTAAGCTTAAAAGCCCGGGAAATAATCCGCGTAGTGTGAAACATGAAACCCGATTACAGTTGCCAGTAAATATTAAACGTACGTCCAACTGTAAGAAAATAATTCGAACATTTTTTATCGTTAAATACACCTGTTTACATATCGCAAAAGGTCAATCGACATGACCTTGAAAACGAGACACGTTCTGTGACCACAAAGTCTGGTAATTAATACCAAGCGTGTGAGACCGCATTTCTTTCATTGGACAAGCTGAAAGAACTGTATTTCACCTGTGCTCTGTGGTTTTACAGGGTGTTAAAGATTTAACGAGATTTGGCACATTTTGAATCGAGAATAAACGTATAAAACAGCCTGAGCTCAAACCACAGCAAAAGTTCAATTCAAAACAAATACTGTTGTGTGACAAACATGTGGTTTCGATCAAACAAATTTTATGACCTTCGTATAAGTCGAGGTGGATTTTTGGACCCATATTTTGGGTCTCAAAAACTCAACTTATATACGCCGAGAAATACATTATCTATGACAGGGTTGCCACAGAGTCTGGAAAAGTCATGGAATTTTGAAAATTTGGAAAAGTCATGGAAGTTTGATTTTGGTCATGGAAATTTCAGACCATGGTCAAATGTTATGGAAAAGTCATGGAAGTTTTTGTCAGAATGTGAGAAATGAAATATAGTGTGAAAACACTCCCAAAATGCAGGAAATCCTATTTCGGAGAATGGATATTTGCAATATTTTCCGGGGGACCATGCCCCCGGACCCCCCCCAAAAAAACTTCTTTCTTGGTCTGGAACTTTATAATTAGTCATGGAAAAGTCATGGAATTTTGACATGTAAGATCTGTGGCAACCCTGTATGACCTGTAATTACTTGTACCCTTAGATAGGTCACACCCCTAACTTTCGACCAGAAATATTGTAAAAAAAGTGTGGCTCATACACGGGTATATATGGTAGTTAGTTGCTAGATAGTTAGTTAGTTAGTTAGTTAGTTAGTTAGTTAGTTAGAAGTTAGTTAGAAGTTAGTCTAAACTTAGGCCTCATCCTGGCCTGGTCACTATTACACTTGACTTTCAAGGAGCTAGTCTTGTGGATTACAATTTAATAAGTGTGTTAAGGCATACCTTTTTAGGGATATTTGGTCTGTACTGAGCAAAGATCTATAATAAAATAAATTTACCATAATTTTTTGGAAATATATTGCCAATTAAAGATTCTAAGCACAGACTATAATATAGTAAAGGACTAATAGCCTAGGATAACTTTTAATACTTTTACATTTAACCTGAAGTTAACAGAATCCACGATTGTTTGCAATAATTATGTAGACATACATAAAGTCATTGCAGGAAACATGTTGGTGTTTGCAGGAAATTAGGAACACTGAAATTTAACAAGATCTGGACATCATAATGAATCTATATCATGTTTAAATTGGTGGTTGAGAATGAGACTATATACTTTTAATTTTAATTAAAATATGCTAATAAATTAATTGTAAATATTATTTGTAAATATTATTAAAAGCCTTGAGCAATTTTTAATTTCTTTTTTAAGAAATAAATGATTATTAATTTTTTTATTATTATATATGCAATCATCATTGGTTGATATTAAGTAAACATGATATTACTTTGTTCTTTAGAAATCTAAAACTCTAAAACAGCAACTGGAAGACTGCCAACAGACATATGAAGACAAACTGAGTAATGCACGAGGAAAGTCAGAGAAGCTTGCAATGATCCAGTCAGAGTTGGAAGAGAAAGTTGAAAACTTGGAAGAGAAATTAGTGGAAATGATTGACAGGGAACAGCTGGCACAGGAAAGGGCAAGGTACATAACTGTTGTCAGTCTTGTTGTACATAAGATTACATGTATCCTACTTGAAAATTGCTGACCTTGGAGGTATCTTTGTTTTTAAATTGGTTTAGAACATTGGGCAAAGCCTAAATATCTAGCCTCAGTTTTAGTAAAAGATAGTTCTTTCTCATATATTGGGTTACTCTAATCTTGATTCTGCAGTTGCCTGGAAGCAGAAAAGATTGCCACCCAATGTCAGCTGGAGTCTTGCAAAATAGAGTATGAGCAGAGACTGACAGTTGCTAATGGTCAGGTGGAAGCCCTTCAGGATGAGATAACATGGTGTGTGTTTTATAATTCCTTTGTTGTGTACCAGTGATGTCTTGTATGACAAGACATGGTTTTCAGAATTGCTACTTCTTATACTACCCAGTTTCTACATTTTCCTTATATGTCTTGATTCCATTTTTAGCCATGTCTGTCCAGTTGTTTAGAAGTTTTACTTTACAATACTGTCCTTACATAAAGCATTTGAAAGATATGGAAAGTCTTAGAAATTGTTTTAAAAAGCCCTAAAAATATTTGGAAAAGTTTGGGAATGTTTGGATAACTTGGAATTGTAATGAAAACCCTGAACATGTTTTAAAAATCTTGGAATGGTGTGAAAAATCTTGGTAATGTTTAGATAAGTCTCAGAATTGTTTGAAAAAGTGTGAAAAGTTTTTGAAATGTTCTGTAATTGCAGTCGTGGAATTTTGTAAAGTAAGTATTGGAATTTGTAAAACACGTCTTCAAATTGATAATTCACGGCAAATTATGCAATTATATTTCATGTACCATCTACTCGGAAAACGGCACTTTGAAAATGTCAGTATCCATGTAGACAAGGTTTAACTGCTTGATGTCTGTCAGATCCTCAGTCTGAAATGTTGTGCACATATCATTGTTAAGCTGCATGGGGCGGGGCAGGGTAGGTGGGAGATTTGACAGTGTAAATCTGCCCATAGTGGGGATTTTTGCTCATTCTTAGATGCCCAAGAGACTCTATTGACTCTTTAGAGACTCTTTTTACAAGTGCCAAACTCCTGGGGGTAAGACATTTGAACAGGAAAAATTCATCAGAGCTCAAATACCCAGCCTGCCCCACCCATTTGCTTAACATTTATAGGTGCATTGCTATAAGTATTGCATCTAAATATCTAGGTTATTATACTATAATTACATCAATTTATTTTTTGTTGATTTTGTTGTCAGTTCTGAGGAAATGATGACGTCAAATCTGCGATCATTGACAGAGAAGTATGAGGACCTAGAACAGTTTCATGGTGAGTACAGATATTATTGACAAGTAACTTCTTATAATATTCATACAGCAACTGAAGGCAACTTGGTAATGAGTAGTTAGCATCTGATCATCTCCAGCAAATGTAACTTTAGTTGAACTTGATACACCACTAAATTCTCCCAATTAACTAGTCTCTTAGACAATTTTGTGGAAACCAACAAAGAAAACATAAATTAAGAATGTGTAGTTTGGGTATTGGCAGTCAATGTAAAGAGGCCAGTGGTTTTTTCTTCCCATTACCTTTTGGTCATCTTAAGCCCCAGTTTACTGCTCAAATATTTGCTTTATACTCTTTTTACATGAACAGATTTGCTTTCTAGTCCATGAGAAAATTAAAAATCTCAGTTCTTAAGGTGTTGCATAAATTTGATTGACGATTTCATGTCATTTACAATACAAAACCTCATCAAACTAATGTATTTACTCACCACAATAGGACTAAAAGTTTTTGCATAGTTACACTGAATGAATGTTTCGATCAGCTGCATCTAAACAATATGATTAACTATCTAGACTGATTAGTGATTACTCTTGAAAATAAACATGGTCTTGGTTTTGTATGCAGCTCTATTTTAGTAATCAGTTGTACATGTGTTTCTGGAATAATGTATCAAAGTTAATTGATTTTGCACTCTCGGCTCTTGGGTCAGCATTTTTAAACTCTTTACATATTCTTTTAAAGAAAACTTCAAGAGTCGGAGAAATTCTGAATTCCGAACACTTTCTGCTGAGTTAGAAGCAACAAAGATCTCCTTCAACAATAGGTAAGAAAATAATAAACATTTGTAAAATTTAGTAGCTTGGCTTGCTACTGTTTGTAATATACTTTGTCCCGCCATGACATTGCCCCAACATGCAAGTTTTCTAGATAACAAAAACAGTACCTTGCAGTTACTGTTCCCCAGTTTCTCACTATACTCATCATGGAAGTGCATTGGATTACCCTTTCAGGGTGATCATTATTATTAAATGTTCTGTTTGTTTGTTTGTTTACTGTCACAGTCGAAATGAAAGCATTCAGTACCAGTCCGTGGTTGTAGATCTAAGAGAAGAAATATCAGCATTGGAATACAAAGAACAAGTGCTTACAACAAGTAATGAGTCACTTCTTGAAAAGCTTCAGACTAAAGAGGTATGCAACTCTTTATCTGATTGTCTATAAATAAATCTATACCTTAATTAATAATATAAGATATTGCTATTATAAACGTCAGCATAGAGCAATACTGGCTGCTCTAAGTGCTCATAAATAAGAGGCAATGGATATGAATCATGTTTTATGATAGAATTCAGTTTTGACAGTCTATACAAAACCTCACCTACCTCAGACATTAGTATTAATTATTAACTTGTGCACTGTTTTTCATTATAGTCAATGGCAAACATTTTGGAAGAGAGGCTTGCACAAGTTCTTCAAGAAAGAGAGGCAGAGAAGGCCAACATGGCTGCCAAATTTCAACAGGTATGCCCATGGTGCAATAGTGGTACTCTTGTATCTTGATTTGTGCACTTATGTATCAGAACTGAATTTTGGGAAAGGCATTGTCCGATTGCGTGTTGTTGTGCGTTTCTCGTGTTCACTATCTATCTTTAGCACAATCCAAGTTACATCCATTGATGACCCTCACATTAAACATTTAAGTATTTAAAAGTACATGAAGAAAAGGTATTGATCATAAATTCAAGCAATAGTTTCCTCATTTTTTTTTGTTGTAATCCGATGTTTTAAAATGGATTTAGAAACTAAGTGGAATTCCACCAGAAGTCATTATAGCTTTAACTTCAATTTGCCGTTTTGCGAGAATAGCACCAGACTCCTTTCAGGGTTACTAGCAAAATAATTTTGTTGATGTTCAATGGAATTCCACGTAAATTTCAGAGTAGTTTTAATTTACAGAATGTAAGTGGATCAACATATGCACACACAATAGAATATATTTTAATACAAGGTTGGGATACTTACACTCCCTTTCAATTGACACCTCACTAAAGCGGATTGCTGCAGTTCAAGGTCCCCGCCTCGCTACAGTCATTTTATATTGCGACTAGGCATTCTGTAGAAGACACACGTCAGCTGGAACTGGTTCCAAGTGTGTTCACTGTAGGGAGTTCACTGTGTCACTACTGCTACCATGCATGCGTTTGTAACATAATTGTTGTTGTTGTCACTATGCACGTGTACTTCCATATTGGGTTAATGTTCACTGCAAAGTGTGCAGATCAGGACACAAAGGATCAGTCTCATTGTTAATTACGTATTTTGTTTACAATCTGGCAATTATTCATTTTTGTTCTCATCCTTGTGATAGGGTCAAGATTCCATTTCCTGTTTACAAGAAAGAGAGGAAGTGCTGACTAAAGAACTGGAAAGAGCGCTGAGGTAGAGATCTGAAAGTTGTTCATTTTATTTCTTGGTTAACAAATCAAGCATGAAATGAATGCAGTTCTAAAGACCAAATTACTTTCCAATTAAATTTGCAGTGCCCAATATCAGCAAGATGAGGAATTGAGTGTAGCAAGAAAAGAACTAGAAAGGTATGCAAGTGATCGAAATGCTGTCAGCTGTATTTGTCAATTCAGTTTATTGAGACATCCACTGTATGTTTAACTACAAAACAGTTCTTTTCTTTCTATAAACAATTTTATAATGCTGTTTGAGAATTCAACCATTTGAGGAAAGGTTTCCCAAGAAGGAGTTACTGTAAAGAGAGTTCACCCAAGTCCTTATTATGTCTGATTCTGCGTCATTCTGTATCATTTCATCTCATTCCACCACATTCTATCTTATAAATCCCATCTCGGTCTGCCTTATTTCTTCTCCTTTTTTCCAACTGTAGACAACACACTTGCTCAATTGACTTGCGACCAAAAAGAGATTCAAATATTAATATGTTACTTGTTTACTTTCGGCTATACAGTCAATGTCATGCAGAATGATTTTGTTTGTTCACAGGGTAAAAAGTGATGCAAAAGAATCAAAAGAAGAACTGTGCTCACATGTTGAAAGGTATAACCGTAATGTACTCAAAAAAGTCAATGGGTTCCCTTCAATTTTTGCAGAACACGTATTATATCAGACGGATATGTTAGTATCTGGTAGTTATAAACTGTTGATCTGTATCATTGGATGGGTGGATCAGCGGGTAGGTAATTAAAACTGTACTACTGTCAACCATATCAAGAACTATGGATGTGGTTATAACTAATGGTGCCAAACACTCTCTCCAGAAAGTTTAAAAAGTGGTGGAGATATGGTTGAAAGGCCAGACTCCTAAAGTGATTTGCATCGAGGGCAATAATAGCACGAAAAAGCAAAACGATGATCCCCCAGGCTAATTTGTCATGAAATATTCTCACTCTGCTACTTGTCTTGTGAAAATTAATTTCAACCTCTTTTTCTATGCTTCAAAAGCAGTTTATACCCTTATTACCTACCATCTGTAGAAATTCTAACATTTATTGCATATAATTACAGATATAAGGCAGAGAATGAAAGAATAACTCGACAGTTGCATGAAATGGAAGAGCGACAGAGCAGGCAAGTAAAGTGCCAGTACCATTTTAATGAAAGTGATTTTTGCAACATGTAGCTTTGCCAGAATTAATTCCAAATATATATATTCAACACAGCTCTACATGTAGATAGTAAAGTTTACTATAAATGTATATAACATAATTCTATAAGCCTGTATGTTAATATTTTTGGTATATATGGTAATCGTACCTTACTGTAATTTTATACAACACAGACAGTCCACTCAGGCTGAAGAAAGAGCCATCAAAATAAAGGAAGAATTTGGAAGGTGAGTGGTTTTAAATGACATGTGTGTACACATTTGTATGTGGATTAATGATGTGTAAATTCACTTCTTTGTTGTGGAGTGTTAATATACACGTACAGGATATAGCATGGCTGTGTACAATACTACTTTTGTTCAAGATTCGAGTAATATATGTTAATTTGACTGAGTACACGGGCAAATTGAGCAGTTTCTTAAGTTTAAAATTCATAATAATAAGTTTACAAGGCAGTGATTTAAACCCACCTCTCCCCAAGACATTCAGTGTGGTTACAAATTAGAGCTAGCCTTTGGTATGCAGATAATCTAGACCTTGAAATGTTTTCATTAAGCAATATAAAACGGATGCGAGTGTCTATAAACTGTGATATAAACACGCCAAAATTTGTAGAGCACGAGAGAAGTTTAAGAGGAACACGAGGCGAAGCCGAGTGTTTCTCTTGCTTCTCAAGTGCTCTACAACTGCCGAAGTGTTTATATCACAGTTTATAGACACAAGCAGCCGTTTTATATTGCTTTTATAAAATAGAAATAAGACGAAGATAAAATTAGTGTCTTTATAATCTGATATAAACACTCATTTTGCTACCTGTTAGCCAATCAGAGCGCACGTTATATCTACCCTATTTTATAATGGTATTTATACCACAGTCACCTATAAGGGTTTTCCGAAACTTGACCTAGTTTCCACAATGATTTTTAAAGACAGAAGTTAAAGATAGATTTCTTGATTGGTTATCACATGATGGGAAATGGGTAAACACCTTCCACAGGGGCAACTCTTGGCATTGAAACAACAAGAAAGTATCATTGTTGGGATCGTTGCTCGCTTTGTTGTTTTAGCAAATGATATTTTTTCTGTCTTCTCAGGGAAGAACAAATTCGGTGAGTTATATTTAAAATAATAACAGTCATAAACAAAACAGTATCAGTGGAAACCAACGAAAACCTAACCATTCCAAATAGTTATCTCCATAGATTGCCTTCTCGAAAAAGTTGTTTGTTTACCCGTTTCAAGTCACGTGGGACCAGATGGATCCTTTCTTCTTATTCATTTTGAGGTTAACCTTCAAATTTGTTAGAAGAAGATAAAACGCTACCATATATATTAAATGCTTTTTAATGTTGATGTTCATTATTGTGAATGTCAAGATCGATACTTTTGATTGTTTTTTGGGTTGATTAAAAATTGAGGAATTGGAAACAAACGTGGCCATTTCATTACATAACATTGCTGCATATCATATTGAACTGCTGATATAAATCAATATTCACTCTCTTTAAATAAAGTTGATTATTGTTTATTATTAGTATGTTATTATTATTATTATTATTAATATTATTATTATACAATACATTTGGGATCATTCTCATATAATATGGTCATTCAATGTTGTTATTTTACACTTGTACCAGTATGTTGTACTGACTTTTTCCTCATTTCTAGACGTCTTGTTGAGACACAAAAGAAGCTTTCGCAGACAGAAATAAATTTTACAAGGTGAGAAGATAGAGATTTGTGTGTTGCTTCATTAATTACCCTGATTCAGCAACTAGTGCATGCAATAATTAGAGCTTATTAACCTTGTCTACAAATTTCTTTATCATTCTAGATTCAAGGAAGAACAAGAACTAAAGATGAAGAAAACTATCGAGGATGGAGAAAGGTTTGTAATGGCCAGAACATGAAATTATGTAGAACAAGTACAGATGCTATGCTAACTTAATTCAAGACAGTACATTTTGGGCCCATTCTTGCTACTTTCACGAACATACTAATTGCAATATGGCAGACAAATTTGTGGGGAAAGGCCATGGAATACTCGTTAATTTGTCTTTGTTTTAAGTTTATTTGTGACAGCTATCATGCATAGCTAGCACAAACAAATGGATAGCTGATAGCACAAACAAACTTAAAACAAAGAAAAAATGCGTATTCCACCACGGCCTTTCCCCACAAATTTGTCTGCCATATTGGAATTAGCATACTCATGAAAGTCGCAAATTGGGAGCATTCCGGAATAGAAATACATTGATTTCCCGAATCAATATTCTGGAATACGCGGTCGATTCGTAAGACAATAAAACAATTATTCCGGCTATTCTGATACGCCGAGAAAAATGATCGGAAGAGTGTTCTGAGTAACCTGGAAGATAATAGATCCTAATCGGACATTTTCTCTGAGTACAGTAAAAACGCGCATGTAAGAACCATGATTTTCCCAATTCAGCCTGAAAAGGTTCTTATGTATTTGGTGTCTATTGAGAAATCAGGCCATTTAGGTTTGTAAATAGGTTCTTAAATTTTTAAGGGGAAAAGTGTTTGTTGCTGGTCAGAAAACGAATTCAACATGGGTGTGGTCCCTTGTTCCTGTGTAATAAACTTATACTATGCTTATTATGGCTACAGTCTTGACCAACACAGACCCTGCTCCTCCCACCAACGGGGGAAAATTGGAAATTCCAGGGGGAGCAGGTGGGT
>JAOBYG010167977.1:0-10462 GCA_025403545.1 Epizoanthus stellaris
AAATTTCAAAAATGTCCCGCCTCAACAAGAACAGCATTCTCTCCTTAGTCCCCTCTCGGTTTTGACGTCCCCGTTGCGGTTCCCGCCGTGGCTGCATAAACTCGCTATTATCGAGCGACTGACGGTTGTCTAAGACCAAAACTGTGAAGATACATAACTTCAGTGCAGATTCACTAAGAAAACTTGAGTAAACGTCTAGCATAATAATTGTGAGAATTCCCTCATTTCCTAGCCTTATTATCGGGCAACAGACGGCGGTCTAAAACCCAAACTGTGAAGATGTATAACATTAGTGCAGATTCAGAAAACTTGAGAAAACGCTTTGTATCGGATGGTATTAAAGTCTTAGGCTGTGTTCACAATTAGTGTCCGGGTACTGTACTCAGGCTCCGGCACGAAACGTGGGTTGTTCAGACTGCTGGTGCCCAAATGGAGCAAAATCAAAAACAAATGAATATGAACAAAAATATCACACGAATATCAAAGCAAAGGTTTGTGGATAGAGTACCTATTGTGTACAGACTGGTGCCCATGCCCAATCCGGTTGCCCGAACACCGTGCTCAACCATTCTCTCGAGTACTTACAAAAAGCCGTGTTCACACTGGTGCCCATGCCCAATCCGGTTGCCCGAACACCGTGCTCAACTATTCTCTCGAGTACTTACAAAAAGCCGTGTTCACACTGGTACCCGTGCCCAATCCGGTTGCCCGAACACCGTGCTCAACTATTCTCTCGAGCACTTACAAAAAGCCGTGTTCACACTGGTGCCCGACAGACAGCGTGCCCAGAAGCCGTGCCAGGGCACCAAGTGGGAACGCTGCCTTAGTTTTATTATTACATAATTAATTAATGTTTGATAAACTTACAACTTCGACTTTATTTCTAAGCGTTTTATCTAGGTGGTTTGCATTTACGTCACAGCAATAAATGTTTTTAACCTGGGGCAATAAAATGTTTCCGAGCAACAATAGGTTGTAGAAGTACACAACTTGGCGAAATTGTGGAGCAAGAATGTATTTCGTAGCCGAGATATGACACGACAAACATGAGCAGGATTTACGGCAATATGTATGCGGCGGCCATGTTGGTGCACCATCATGGCGGCCAAATCTCCAAAGTTGTTGGCAAAGCCAAATTTACAATGTAACTTATTTAGTTGTGATGCAGATCCAATTTTTAAAAACTCACTATCAATGATTTACCAAGCCCAAATATTCAATTGGCACAAGTTTATTGATTTTCGTGACTCGCCGGTAAGTCGGCAGTATACGCGAAAGGTTTGTGGCTAAGATATTCAAACATCCATAACTCTGAATCAAAACACCCCATCATCCCAAAGTTTGCAGGACGGCGTGAACAACAGGACCCTAAAACATATAAAAGACACAATTTTGAAAGATCCATTTTAGTTTTTTTTTATGACGTCACATGCAAACCACCTGTATAACTTGAAGTTAATAAGAAATATAAAATGGGCACCATCCGCTATTTCAGAGTTTATAATACATGTCTTAGTCTTTAGTATACCGACCAAGCCAGCGAACAGTGCTTATCGCGGATTCTGATTGGGTAAACAACCTGCGAATATCCAGTGCTATTCACTTCCGGGCATTCATGCATATGAAACGAGACAAAATGGCGTCCCGTTCCGCAAGCTGAAATTCTTGTTATTAATTGGTATATACTAAAACAATTATTCCCCTCAGTATCGGTTCCTAGCGTTGGATTTATTCCCCGCTTGTCACCTCCACTTCGGGTAATAATTGTTAATTATTTCACTGTTTAAAAATCTCCAATAAGACTGGGTATCATTATCATATATAGATTCTACATTAGTTCTACATCGGTCCCATATAGGTTTTCTGTAATTGTTAGTTATAAATGGGTCATGCATGGGCTGTAGGTGGATTGTAAATAGGTCCCTTACCCACATGGGTCTCTTATAGGTTTCTCTATAGGTTCTAAATTGGTCGTATATGAATGGTGTCTTACATCAGTCATATATGGGTCCTACATGAGCTGTACAACATTATCCAACGCTGTTGGGCGCAACATGTTGGATCCGTTTGAACACCTTGTTGGACGATGTTGGATGATGCTACAACTTCACACAGACTGTCCTTTTATCCAAGAACTGTTACTGAATGGAATGCTCTCCCGCCAGAAGTTCACTCTCCAAATCCAGTTAAGTTCAGTTCAGTTCAGAAACAATCTCTCTCAAGTCAATCACGCCACAGTCTTCTAAATCAGTTTATATTCTTGTTATTTTATTTTGTTTATGATTGTTTATGATTTTTGTTTATGATTGTTGATTTATGATTTGTTTTTGTTATGATTTACCTGACCGCACCTAGTAAATAATCCTCCTAGGAGGGGTTACTGTATTGGAAAATAAATAAATAAATTACCAGTTTTGTCCTGCAGAAAACCAGTTTATTCACCAAGAACTGTGATTGGTCTATTATCAATGGTATAGCTTATCCGGTCTTATCATTGGTTGTTGAAAGTGACATCACCTAACGAATCCCAAATAGGTTGCACTCTTTGAAGAAGGCAAAATCTGTTCGATGTTCGTTTACCTCATGTTGTTTGTTTTTAATTAAAAAATATCAATGAAAGTAGCTTACAAATCTGAGTTAACTGACAAGGAACACTGGAGAAATATAATCGAAGTTTTGAAATCGGTAAATTCAGCCAAAGTTTTTAAAAAGTCTGGTGAACATCAGAATCAGACACAAATTAATCGCCAGAATGTCAAAGACAAAGTTCAGTTGTTCCGAGATGTTCTAACTTGTCTTCATCACTTGACTCGATGATGTAAATACAAAGGAACAATGATTGAATGCAGAAATGGAGAACATGCCACTCTTTACTGTGTCTTCGATACTTGCAGTCACTTGAGATGTGTCCTCGCATATCTGGCGGTTCAGAGGAGCCAGAATCCACAGATATAGGCTTTTCTTGGCTTCATTGATCTTCCTTTCCAGAATATTGTAAAAACCTGTTTAACTGGGTCATCAATCGATGAATAACGCAGGATATTCGTTGTTGTCTATTGCTATTATTGATCGATTCTGTGTGCCTATCGTATAATAAATTTAATTATAGTAACATTTCAGGACAACAGACTTACTTATCATTCTTGATGTGCTCATAGAGGACTTTAAACTGTCGACCTTGGAAGGCAAAGGTGAAGAGGATAGCAAGCAGTGCAAGGAGAAATGGATAGATACGACGTATGCACAACACTCTGGCCTCTGGAGATTTCACTTGAAACAAAGAATGAATATAATATGTTAGTTTAATGGTTCAGTACCTAAACAGTGTTTTTGCTTTACCAACGTACTGTACATCTATCTAACACGACTGTTTCAGATTTACTTTAATTACTGTGCATATTGCGGATCATGTTTACTATGGGTGGTATCATCTGATATACTGGTTGATACAGTGGTCACTATATTGCGCGATAGTCAGTCGACAGTCAATCGACAGTTGGTTGATAGTCGGTTGATATATCAGTCGAGTGTTGGTTGATATATCGGTCGAGTATTGGTCGAGTGTCGGCCGAGATCTGGCCCGTGGCCTATAGGTTGAGTATCGGTCTAGTATTGGTGGTATATCAGTCTACTGTCGGTGGTATATCGGTCAAGTGTAGGTGGAATTACGCAAATGCATTTGGCAACAATGTTTAATCATATTTTCCTATGAAATGAGAACATTTAGGTAAATTATTTGAGTTTGCACATATCAACATATATTTGAGGTTTAATTTTTTGTCACACTATTTTAAATTATTTTCCCTGTTTTTACCAAGAAGACAAAAATGAGTCGTTGCAGACGTTACATTGCCTGTTGCGGACGTTACACGGTACAAAAGCTTTGCGTATTCACACCATATCTGGGCCTTTCCAGGTGTCTTGGGATGGCTCAAAGTGAGCATTTCAACGAAAAACATGAAGTTTTTAATTGTGTCACATTATTTTAAATTACTTTCCCTGTTTTTACCACGAACATAAAATGAATCGTTGTGGACGTTACACTGTCTGTTGCGGACATTACACAATATAAAAGCTTTATGTATTCACACCACATCTGTGCCTTTCTATACAGGTGTCCTGGCATGGTTCAAACTGAGCATTCCAATGAAAACATAAAATTTAATTTTAAGAAATAATAACCACTAATTACTTCACCTATTCAAGACAAACAAAATGAATGGTCACTTTATGGGGTTTGGACTAACGTGCATGTTTATTGTACAGATACATGAAAAACATTTAAAGTGCAGTCACTGAGGGCCATTTGTTCTCTAAAAGCCGACAAATGTTTTGTTCAACAACATTTTAATTGTTTTTTACTAAATGATTAACCCCAAAAAATCATTGTACGTTTCGAAATGTAGAAAGAGACACTTTTAAAAAAACGTTCCTGAAAAATTCGAGAAAAACATTTTTTGTTTTAGCTGTATGTTTGCAACAACTTTAACTGTTATGAAATTTGGACTTTTTAACCCAGGACAGATGTTTGAAACTTCAGGGTAAATATGTTTTCTGCCTTTGTTTGTTTGAAGCAGTTATGTTGAACTGATCTTTTTTGTGCAACATCCGCAACTTAATGGCCGCAACACAAGTTATGTAACGTCCGCAACACAATTAATTTAAATTAGTAAACAGTGGTAGAAGGTTTTTATTACTTTTATGTTTCTTTTAGCTTGTTAATTAAAACTGAGTAATAGCAGTGTAAAACTATACTGCTTTAGCTTTTGAGGTTAAAAAGTCGTATATTATCCACTGTCACTGTGTAACGTCCACAACGAAATTTCACCTGCAAACAAACCCCAACTATTTTTTGTGCCAAACTCAATCTGCAAAAAATCGTTGTTGTTTTAGAGCAATCCTTATAAATTTGCAAAAATTGTGTAGATTGTTTTTTCACAGGTTTTGGTTGTTGTTACATGTATTTTACATTAAAATTTGTGCATTTTTTTGTATTTTTTTTGCTTAAAAATATGCGAACATTTTTGTCCCCTGGGGTCCCCCTAGGTGACAGAGAAAGCCAACTTCATCATTTTCATACACTTTGAGGTACATAGATTTGAAAAAGTTTACTTTTCTCCCAAGTTTCTTAGTTAAAAAATGGGAATTTTTAACTCTCATGTGAAATTGCCCATATATAGAGTACAAACATCAGTGGTGACATCAGTTTTCCCACCTTCACTGAGCTTCGTTTGGTTTGGCAATTGCATTTGAAGAGATTTCGCTGTTTGTTCCAACCAAAACACTCTTTTTAGTCCATGCTAACCAGTTTGCTGGTACCAGAGCTCATCATAAAGGGCAATGAAGGACAAAATTGCAAATTCTCGAAGAACTGGGGATTTTTGCTGTGAATTTGAACAAGCCAATTGGAGAATGTCACTCAAAGACATGTTCGGCTGGTAAGTCAAATTTATGGTTAGCCAAAAAGAAAAATGGCTAGGTCTCAACAAGGTTATCTTCTTCACATTTGGAAGTTAGAAGGCAGTGTAAAAGTTATCGGATCAAGAGTGGTGAAGAATTTAGACCTGGTCTGAGACTTATATAAAAAATATATATTGAAATGTTATCTGTTACCTGTTATCCAGCATACAAATGGGTCAGAAAATGGTAAAATGGCAAATCTTTTAAGTCCCCTTGGAAAAAGTGCTGCTACAATTTGTGCTTGAAGTATTCTTCCAAACCCACTAAATATTTCTGAAGTGGAAGGGCTGTTGTAAAGTGCTGTGTTTCCAGTTGGAGCAAGAAGTCAGAAGGGGGCAATTTCTTAAAGCTAAAATTCAAGGTAAAATGTACCTCTTTTTCTGTTTATTTTCCCCAGTGTAATATGATATTTTATTATTTATTGCCTCAAATATCTTTTGAGACAGCAAAATCTTGGGGAAAATGTAAGCGTTTCCTGTTGATTCATTTACCATAGTCACTCATCCCTGGTGGTTTTGCACTGTTCACTGTGATCACTGTGATATAAATTTTGCTAGCTCAACACAATTTTCTCTCTTTGGTTTATCATTTCCAAGCAATTACTGTACCAGAGTGAGCTTGTGTCATTACCTGTGTTCTGTACCAGAAAAAGAAAACTTGTTATATTGTCTTTCTGTGCCAAGCTAAAATGTCTTACAGCATCATGCCCATTTAGTCAAAAAATAATGTTAAATTCTATAACTTTGCTCAGATTCTGAGCAGGTGCATCATTTTAGTTAGTAACACAGTTTAATTCATACAGGTAATTTCTGTGCAGGTCTCTGCACATTTTCTTGTACATGTAGCACTAATTAATTATTGATGTTAAGTACAGGTCACTAGAAACACTTAAACGTAGGCTTGATTCTATTGCCATAGCGACAGCAGCTTTCTTAGGTGTATTGTTGGTAGTCTGTAAAGGAGACACATTTGTGCATGCTAACTGTTTTGTCAAAATGTAAATGCCTGAAAGGAAAATGTTTTCATGCATTTGTCTTAATAACGCATCAAAGAATTTACTTATTTTATTGGCCACATTAGTGTAACTCACCTATCACAACAAAGTTATCACTTGCTGCTGAAAGTGGCAATCTCTACTTTTTAAGAGATAAGTTCAAATAAAAATAAAATCATTGTATTTTTCCCAAACCAATCTTTATTTGTCAGTTCAATTTAGACAGATCGAAGTACTAAGTAATGTTTTATCAACAGCAAGCTAGCTGGCTAATTGTAATGATTATTAACCTATTATTTCAATTGATAAATAGAAATAACAACAGTAACTATAGAACTTCATCATTTATTCAGTAAGGAGTTTCAATAAGGACTTCGCAGTAACAATAAATACTTTAATATATGCAAAGCACGAAAATAACGTTTTAAAATAAAGTCTCGCTTCTTTGTTTGTGATAAACAGTGGATCAGAATTAATTATTTACTCATGATCAATCTATTGTTCATCTGCACAAAAGGCCAGGGGAACCAATAATGCCATGCCATGGGTTCGGTGAGCTTTTCACGAAGCAAAGTACAGAAAGCCCTTCTCAGGTTACGTAGTTTATTTCATTATTAAGCAAAACGAAGCTCGGATCAAAACAATTGTTTCCCATCAAATGTAAATGGCAGGCAGTGCTCAGCAATTACTGAGACGCACAAACATTCCTAATGAAGCGCTCTGTTGTATTTTCCCGAAGGGAGTTACCAGCAATAAAGAACTTCATCATCTGTGCACTGAGGTTTTGCCCTGTAAAAATAAGTTTACCTTCCTACCCACTGCACAAAACTGCAACAGAACTTCTTCATGTATTTACACTAAAGGTGAAGGAAAACTATGTTGTAAACACAAAACAGTGCATAATACATATGAGTATAATACTGCAGTATGTGTACATACATATATGGCGCTTACTTGTCAGACTTGTACACGTATACTACAGTATAATGGTTCTTACCGAATATGGGAAGAGCTCCAGCAGCAATAAAATAAGGTCCAGTGATAGCAAGTAAGAGACAAGTGATGACAGGAAGTGCCAAATGGCGAAGGATGTAATACAAATTAAGGTTCCGGATGCCATCCTGGTATGCCTTGTAAAAACAAACAGAATGTAAACTTTAAACAATGGATCTACCACGTAGATTACCTAACAATTAATATATATTGTTATACACGTTTCTCTCGTCAGATGAAAGGTTTGATTATATTGGTCAATATCATTTACTGAGATAATGTGCACATAGATGGATGGCGCATAATTTTATAGACATACTTATTAGGGGAATGTGAGTATTTACGTAGTGTAATATGGCATATATCCTGCCCAACTCTCCACTATAAGGAGAAAGGAACAAAGAAAAATTAAATAGATAAGTTTATTAAAATTTTGTGATATATATTGGCTAAAATTTTGTGGGATAAATGTAAAAAGTTAAAATGTTACATTACAAAACGTTTTTGACCATAAGTCATCTTCAAGTTTATGACACACTGCAGCAAAAGTTGCCGATTTGCATGTAGATACATTGTGATACAGAATTAATTAGTACAAAAGTGCTAATTAATAAAAATGTTAATATTAATTGCAATATGGTCTGAAATGCAAAAATGGCGTGCAGATACAAGATTCTAAAAACTACAAGTTAAGAGAGCTACAATCTTAGACAAAAATCCTTGGGCCATCTAAACAATGACAGCATTTTACATTTCTATGCTCTCTCTCTTCCCCCTGTTCGATCTTGGAAACGTGTTTTCACAACGTTCATACAGCTCACTTCTTTTAAAAATTAAGTACTTTTTAAGGACTTTCATGGGCCATTCGTGACATTCGTAAGGACCTTGTGACGAGGGAAAAGTTACTTCACAATTTCGTTCCAAGAATTGCATTTTCAAGGCAAATATGTGAATAAAATCAGAGTAGTGGCCAGCCGTGAAGACTTTTAAGGCTTTTTGAGGACCTTGTGGAGATTTTACGATTTTTAAGGACTTTTGAGTACTTAAATTTTTATTTTGAAATTGAAGGACTTTCGAGTACTTTTGAGGACCTGTACGAACCCTGTTTCTAGTATTGCTCCTAATTAAGTAACTGCGGTAACATAACAACATCGATTGGACGAAGGGAGTTGATCAATAAAACGTTGACAGCTAGGGCACGATTCTTCTTGTTATAACGACTAAAGGTAGTCTGAATATTTTTAAACTGACGTTACTTTATCAAGAGCAAAATTCATTCATAAGTTAAGTGATTTGGTTTTCCATGGCCATCAGACTGAATCACTAATAAATTTGAATATCAATATTCTTATGGACAACTGAGTTGGGACTCCTTAAAAATCGTATCCTTCACACTGTCAAAGGTGGACTCAATTATTTTTATTAAATAGCTATGCGTGCCTAAATTATTAATAAGTATACAAATGTGAAGCTTGAAAGCGATCTTCATACCTGTTCCAGGCTGTTCTGTCTGCTGCCGTGACGTGGTTCGCATGAATAAAACAATTTTTACATGCATATTACCACTGTTTTCATTGCTGCGAGACCATTTAGGTCAAATTGACTCTGTGAAGTTTGTTTTGCGCTTCTGTCGATCATATCTTACTGTATATGGCACCAATTTGCCAGAGACCAGTGTTCCGAGACTGCATGGGTGAAAACCAATGTTTATATATCATGCATGGAAGCTATTTCCCCCATGCTTTGGTGCTGCATAAAGCCTTTCAAGGTAATACGGTCTTTGGGCAGCTCCAATGGTAAAGTAGCTTAATTAGTTGTTGATTCCAAATATAAAATGCTAGTGGCTGGTGAACATGTTGCAAGACTTGACAACATGAATGTAATTTCTCTTTCTCTTTCTCGGAACAGTATTTATAACAATTTGCCAGATGTTGTTATACAATACAATACAATACAATACAATTCAATACAATACTTTATTGATTTCTCCCCTGTGGGGCTTTTCAGAGTCAATTGCAGAAAACCAACAAGAACTTTATTTAGGTACTATACATTATAAATTTACATATAAACATGAATTAAACTACATACAAGAAGAAAGTATCATTACCACCTAAATTAACCTAAGGGCTAATCGAGTTAGGTGATAAAAATTGAGGATTTAAAATATTTAGGGTCAGTTACAATATGGGAACACGCACAAGGAAAAAACTAACAAAAGAAAAACACTAAAAAACGAAATCAAAAACAGATCTACAATCTAACATCAATTAGAGAAAATCTACAATCTACAATCTAAAATCTACTGAAATCTACTAAAATCTAAGAAGTATTTAAAAGGTAGCTGCGAAGTATTTTCTTGAAAACATTGATAGAGACACTGAGTTTGATGTGGTCAGGGAGGGAATTCCAAAGGGTAACGGCTTGGTAATAAAAACTTCTTTGGCCTGTGGCGCTCCTATATAATGGTATATTTAAGAGTTGTGAATTTCGAGTGGAGCGTCCACTTATACTTCCTCTACTGACAAACTGCTTAGTCAGATAGCTTGGCGCCATTCCATTTATACATTTAAATGTTAAATGTAGCAAAAGGGGTTATGTGTTTGAATTTCTTGGTGTTTGTAATAATTCGGGCAGCAATGTTCTGTACTGCCTGAAATTTATGGATATTGGCTGAGGTAGTGTTGGACCACATGGATGAACAATAGTACATTTTACTTAAAAACTAGGCATTGGATAATTGTAATAAGTAAGCTTCTTTCAAAGGCGTGCTTTGCACAGTTAATCTGCGCCAAACTTGACATACAGGAGGAGACGGTCTTAACGATGTGACAATTGAAGGAAAGGTTTGGGTCAAGTGTTACTCCGAAATCTTTTGCCGACTGTTTTGGTGTAAGTTCATATCCCAGCAAGGACAGGCGGAAGTCGGGCAGTTTCATGATCATTTGCTGGCTTCCAAACAGCATAAGCTTTGTTTTGGATGCGTTAAGGAGAAGACTGTTATCGAAGCACCAG
>JAOBYG010168088.1:0-10460 GCA_025403545.1 Epizoanthus stellaris
AACATAGTCATCCTAGTTGTGATCCTGGTTGTGATCCTAGTCATGATCGTAGTGTTCATCCTAGTTGTGATCCTAGTTGCAATCCTAGTCGCAATCCTAGTCGCGATCCTAGTTGTGACCATGATTGAGACCGTGATCATGGCTGTGATTGTAACCGTGATCATTTATAATCGTGATCATGATCGTGATCACAAACATGATCATAATCGTAATCATAACTGTAATCATAATCATGAACATAGTCATCCTAGTTGTGATCCTGGTTGTGATCCTAGTCATGATCGTAGTGTTCATCCTAGTTGTGATCCTAGTCGCAATCCTAGTCGCAATCCTAGTTGCGATCCTAGTTGTGACCATGATTGAGACCGTGATCATTTATAATCGTGATCATGATCTTAAGCGTGATCATCATAGTAATCGGGATCATAACCGAGATCATAAACAAAATGTTTGCTGATGAATAAAAACAATTTAGAGCCACCTAGTTCAAGTGGTTACTCCTTAGCTAGGCATCCCATAATATTGTTTCTCCAAGATGGCTGCGATAAGGTTTACTAAAGGTCTATTAGGATATTATTATTACACAGTTGTGACATGTGTTTGTTCAATTAGGGGGTATACAGCTCACAACACCAAAATTTCAAGGCCCTTGTATTTTTCAGGTGTCTGTGAGTATCCCTGAAGAAGATGGCATGACAGTATTCAGTGCCACACAGTACATTGACTATACTCAGGCGGCAGTGGCACAGGTGCTTGGGATTCGTAACAAAAGGTTTGTGCACAGCATGGAACATAAGAACAAGAATTACTCATAGACTTTGCACATACTATGTTAACCTTTTCAGTTGTGATCAGTTTATCAGCATGCATCTTTTCCTTACAATATCAAAACAAGAATAAACAGTTTGGTAATGAAACGGACTGCCAAATCATTTCAAATCTCAATTGTTTTACAAACAACCTGTAGAGATTAGTGTGGAAATTGAGTATCATTTGATGTGCTTGGGGCTGAAAGGGAGTTAAACTTCACAACTTGTCTTGAAAACTACTGTAACTGTTTTAAACAACAGACCTTTTCATTCTTTTAAAATATCTTAGGGTGCACTTCTTTGGGAAAATCCGAGGTTGGATTCATGATCCGGATATCAGTTGATTCTTTATGACGAAAGAAACGAAAAATCCGAAAATTGATTCTTTTTTGCCATGACAAACAGTGAAGTTCCTCGAATCATTTATGACTTTCTATTAATTTTCAAGAGCAATTTTATGGGAGAAAATGGCTCTGAAAGGTAACCTCGATTGCCCATGTGATAATAAATATTGCGCACTTCTATTTTGCACAGGAAGACCGCTTGCCACATGTACTTTTTTTAAATCCTTTTCCAAAGAAATGCACGGATCATGAATCCCAAGACTCCAGATTTGGATTCGATCTGAGTATGGATTCAATGGATTCGTAATCCGTTTTTGGATTTTAGTAAAGAAACACAAAATCTAATTTTGGATTCAATTCCGGATTCAGATTTTTCCCAAAGAAACACACCCTTAGGCTCTGACTTGATTTTAATTTAGGGTCATTCCATGCCAACTCAACCAAAACCCAAAAATCTTCCCGGGTGACCACCTCAGATTTTGTTGAAAAAATTTCTAAAAATACCTTTGAGGGTCAATTAAGAAATTCCAAGATTTCAGCTCTGAACTCCAAATATTTTCGGAATTATAGCACTTTGAAATTTGCCGGCCACGCCCATTTTGACTTACTGTTAACTCCAAATGCAAATTTTATGTGATTTTAGGAGACTGTAACTCGACGCTCAATTGATATAAAACCATGAAAGTTGGTACCTTACCTAATTGTGGCCTTGGCTTTCAGAATCTGCCCTCAGAAACACTGTAGGATGCATTGCTTCTAAGATAAAAGTGTTGCAAATGTGTGTTTATTCCATTCGCAAAACCATTTTTTCAGATTTTATAGGCACCCTCCAGATCAGGTATGTATACTGGAGACCAAAAGTGACTGGATTTGTAATATTTGAATGCATGGCTATGTACAACAGCAGTAACAACCCAATTAAAGCATTAAATGAAGTATAAATAGGGCTTCAAAGAGGCCGTGTGACAAAAAATGCTGAAAATACCCCAAACTGCAGGGGGCTGATTGACGTGGTTGACAGTTACCCAATGGAAATACATTTTTACCACACAATCTCTAATGCTCTATCTACATCTCCACCAAATATAAATGACTAGCTGAAACTCCTTCAGTAAGAAATACATTTTTGAAGTGTTGACATTTTTGGTCAAAAGTCAATATGGAAAACCCTGGAATGACCAACCAGAGTCATGACCTGTGGCTGGTCAGAAGTCATTGACTTTTGCTTTTCTAAAAAAAAAATTGTCTTACTAAATCAGTTTCATTCAAAATAACGTTTTGAGTCATGGTGGTTAGAAGAGACAAAATATCCACTTTTTTCCATATAAAATTATACTGAATATGTATCACAAGGTACAATTCATGGTTTATATACATGTACATGTAGTTACACAATATTAATATGTATACTGTACAAGGTTTTGTTCTGATCAATTTGTTTGTCTTTGACAATTCAACATTGCATAGTGTTATTTACACAGTTTACAAAAAGGCAGGCATTTTTGTTCAATCGCATTGACACCTTGGGGAGCAAGCTTATAAAATCACACACCATGGCCTTGTAGTGCAGGAACTGCTATCACACAGATAATGTGTTGCAGTGGTACCCAGCACTTTCTTCTCCTCCTTCTTTGAGGCTGAAGGCCAAGAGAGAAGCCCCCAAGTTTGATTTCTTCATGAAATTCACCAGCACATCATTGTGTTTACCTGAGTACTGGATAATGCAGCCAGCATACCACTCTTTGTCATAAATGCATGCTACATGTACATATTTTCAAGTCTGTAGCTGCTCACAAGACAAGGACTCTGTCCTTGAAGACACAGACACACTGACCACACTATAATACATGTAGGTATCGACAGAAAGCCATCTTTAGCACAATCTCAGAAATGGGGATAAAAGAGTGGTGGGAGTGAGTCCCAGAAAGAGCTCTTGCCAAAGCAACTGTGATTCCAAGTCACATTTGGCTGCATTACCTGACACATCATTAGAGGATACAAAGAAAAATTTGACTCCAGGAATGTTATCAGATGCCCATTTGAACATATCAGATGGAGTTAGTATGTGGCCTTCTGTGGATGCCTGCAAGCTGGCACAAGCTACAAGGCATTTCACAGTACCACCAATGCCATCACATGGACTCTTGCCATTGCTCAATAAATGTGGCAAAGAAATTCCATTTAGCATCCAGTCCATAATCTTTTTTGTGATGGCACAGGTTTGTAGAGTTTTTATAGTTCTTGTACTGTACTGGCTGGCTGCTCCATCACTGAAATAAATTAATGTTTCAATATGTGGAAGAGTTAATTCGAGATGAGGTGCAGGGACATGTATAATTCCAGTGGTAGCCTTGGACAGCATCTTGCACAACAAAACTGTAGTTTTCTGCAAAGTCAAGCAGTACTATGTATTGCCTCTTCTGGTCCCAGTTTTTCTTTCAGGTTTGAAATGTATGTTGACTGTGCTTTGGCTGTGAAATGTTGTCGAAGGCTGTTGAATATGTCAGTGCCTGTGTTTATGAATTATTGTACAGTGACTGTAAGGCTTAAGAGGTTGCTCCTGGCTGTCTGTCCCCACTGCTTATAAGCAATTTCATCATCAAAAATCAAAATTGTGAGCATTAAATAAATCTGTTAATTATTTATGAACAGCATCTTTGCCTGGACATGTGTCACACAGATGAGGCATACAATCTCGGTTTTCTAGGCTAGAGACAATTTTGTTCAAAATGCAACTACGAGTTTTGCATTTTGATGCTGTTGACAAATGCAGACAGAGCACTTGAGAACCAGCAGCTGTGACTGGAATGCACCATTTTGGTCTCAACTGGCAGAACTTTGAAAACCCAATTTTGTCATCTGGGTACTTTTGTGTGAACTACATGTATGCAATGAAAAGCTCTTTCAGATTGACAAGAAGCAACATTGAACCAAAGCACTCTCAATTAGTGTTTGCATATGTACATTTAGAAGTTAATAAAATGTGAATTAAATTTATTTTACATGTTGATATAATGATACCAAAAGTTTAGTACAGTAACTGAGGAGCTTGAAATTTTAGCAATTTGTGAGAATATTTAAAGGGCGTGGCACCTGCTTTATACCACTACTTTATAATGTGAAACCCTTAAAACCTTATTTTTGCTTCGTTATAATTTGCCACTCAATGTTTATGCCAAACAAACCAATTAATCATCAATATTAAGTTACAGACCTACACTCCACAATGACATATAAGCAGTTTTTAATATTGACTTTTGACCAATTATTGCATAAACATCAACAATTCAAAAATTTATTTCTTACTGAAGGAGTTTCAGCTAGTCATTTATATTTGGTGGAGATGTAGGTATGGCATTGGAGATTGTGTGGTAAAAATGTATTTCCACTGGGTAACTGTCAACCACGTCAATCGGCCCCCTGCAGTTCGGGGTATTTTCAGCATTTTTTGTCACACAGCCTCTTTGAAGCCCTATTTATACTTCATTTAATGCTTTAATTGGGTTGTTACTGCTGTTGTACATAGCCATGCATTCAAATATTACAAATCCAGTCACTTTTGGTCTCCAGTATACATACCTGATCTGGAGGGTGCCTATAAAATCTGAAAAAATGGTTTTGCGAATGGAATAAACACACATTTGCAACACTTTTATCTTAGAAGCAATGCATCCTACAGTGTTTCTGAGGGCAGATTCTGAAAGCCAGGGCAACAATTAGGAAAGGTACCAACTTTCATGGTTTTATCTCAATCGAACGTCGAGTTACGGCCTCCTAAAATCACATAAAATTAGCATTTGGAGTTAACAGTAAGACAAAATGGGCGTGGCCATCAAATTTCAAAGTGCTATAATTCCAAAAATATTTGGAGTTCAGAGCTGAAATCTTGGAATTTCTTAATTGGCCCTCAAAGGTATTTTTAGAAATTTTTTCAACAAAATCTGAGGTGGTCACCCGGGAAGATTTTTGGATTTTGGTTGAGTTGGCATGGAATGCCAATAACATGAAGATTGCAAGAGTGGTTCCAATATTTAAGAATGATGACCCAATGTTATTTAACAATTATAGACCAATCTCCATCCTATCCTGTTTCTCCAAATTCTTAGAAAAAGTAGTATATAATCCAATTCTTGATTTTATAAACACACAAAATATTCTACATGTACATGAAAACCAATAATTTATGGTTTCAGTTAAATCATT
This sequence comes from Epizoanthus stellaris, assembly GCA_025403545.1. Lineage (NCBI taxonomy): Eukaryota > Metazoa > Cnidaria > Anthozoa > Zoantharia > Epizoanthidae > Epizoanthus > Epizoanthus stellaris. The sequence continues at coordinate 5,357 of JAOBYG010168088.1, forward strand.
CTACTGTACATCACTAGCGTTACTACAACTTATGGATAATGTGTCAACTTCTATAGACCAGAAAGAATTACATGTAAGCCCCACTCTAATAAGCACCTTCCCCCTCCAAAAGACCTAAAATGTACATGTAATAATCCCTTTGGGGGCTTAATAGAGGACAATCATATGGTAAGCGTGGCTGAGAATACACTCTACATGAAAGTAATATTAATCAGACATGTGCATCTTCTTTGTTTGGTTACTCTAGGATGTTGAAAGACGAACAGCTTTGCATGCTGCTGCACATTGTGGTGAAACTGACTGTTTAAGCTTTTTAATATCTAGTGGTAAGTTCTAATCATTATATAATTATATGAAGTATAGTAAGTACTGTGATGCACAGTTTTAGGTTTTATGTACATGTATACATTGTATTATTTAATGCACGAGACGGAGTGCTGTTTTGCATTCTTCAGTTATCTTCCAAGGGGAATATATTCTAACCCAAGTCATCCTGCATGTACTGTAGCTAAATTTAAATTGAAAATTAATACTTAGTTTTCAAAAATTATCATGTGCAAGAAGTTTCTTCAAATAAGGGAGGTGGGTGCTTACTTGAAAATGGGTGCTTACCTGGTCAAATACAGTAAATATTAGAAGTTTTGAAAAAATTATCTTTTGTAAAATCAGACATTTCTGACTGAGGTGTTTCAAGTACATGTAAAGTGACATACAGTAGAGTAATTTAAGGCATTGGAGCCTGTTTCCTTTTTTGTATGTCTGTCAGATTTGCCTCACAAAAAATTTTCAATTTTTCAAAACATGCTCCAGTGCCAAAAATTTAACAAAAAGTTATTGAGTACATTTCGAGAAATTGCTATATTTATCATTTTTAAAGGCTAATATTAGAGGTATTTTATTGCCATGGTAACAGAATGGCATCCTATAGCAGAGCAAAAACATATCATATAATATTTTGGAATATATCAACGTTTAGAGTAAGAACTGAAAAGCTATCACTTATACAAATTTGATCCTTGTTTCAACCATTAATTGTGTTCGTACACCTTTAGTTAATTGTTTCTGTACATTTACTTGGTCAGTAACTAGTGAAAAACCTTATACATTTGTAAAACCCAGTCATGATCATAGACAGGAACAGTGATGAAACTATAAGTTTGCATGTGTTTGTAACTATGAATTTTTCCCATCCTTAATGTGTTGCCAAATGACACTTACACTGTTTTTTTCTTGCACTAATTTTTTTATTCAACTTTTTCTTGCAGCAGAGAATAAACACACGTTTACATGTATAATAATGATATATGAATCTAATAAACTTATACAGAAAGTCATGTACATGTAAGATATGTCATATAATTTTATCATAAAAAATCAAATCTCAAAACTTGAAATTGGTCACAGTTGCATTGCTGACCAGTAGTTAACCTGTGATGTAATAAAATTTTTAATTATTTATGAGGCTAATTATGTGGCGATAATGGAGCTCGGCATTAATTTCTATATATATACATGTACAGTCTTCCTTTAACGATAATTTCATTGGCTAAGACTAATAAATAATGACATCTGAGAATTCCATTGGTAGTCAGTAGACCGTACTATTTAAATTTAGTGCCATTTTAGGCAGACTGTATATATACCAATAATTGGTGATGATCCTTCAGCCATGATATGTTGAATGTAATAAAATTCTGAAGTTTGGTATGCAGCTCTACATACAAGACCATATTGACTAGCCTCATGTTGTAAAATTATTTTGTCTGCAGGTGCTCGAGTAAACACCAAAGATGTGAAATGGTTAACTCCACTTCACAGGGCCTGTGCATCTGGGAGTTCGGTATGACATACCATATTGTTCTGTGCATAAACTAATTATGTTTTAAATTAGAGAGGGAGGGTAGGCATCATGTGAAAGACTGTACCACTGAGTTGAAACACTACATGCATGCTGTTGTTGTAAGTTTAATTACCGGTATGTCTTTTTTATTACATGTTTATACAATATTTGAAACCATTTGATTTTAACAGCCAGGAAATTTCAGAACCTTTTTAAAATTGTTCATATATTGAAAACAGCATTAATTTGTCTCAAACTCTTTCAGTGTCTTGATGTTTCTCTTAGAAATAAATAATGTTGCTGTGTATATTAAATGTCCTGCCTGAGAACACAATACTAAATGAAACAAAAATGTTACTCTTTGCCCCAGGATTGTGTCAAGACACTTATTAAAAACTCTGCTGATGTAAATGCCAGAGACAAGAACTGGCAGACACCACTTCACATTGCAGCTGCAAACAACCACATCAATTGTGCCAGTATGTATTACTGAATTGTTTTTGGAGAGCTGGATGAAATAATGACACAAGAGAATATTTTAAATTTAATTTCTAAATTATCTGTCTACAGACATTGTCTTAGTGCTAGACCCATATAATCGATTATATATTGACACATTCTCTAATTCACTTAGTCTATCATTTCTAAAACCCTCTAGAATCTAATCTTGAATATGTGGACATTAAGTATAAAACTGTCACAGTCCACAACAGAGTAATGCAAATACAAATATGCATTAATATGCATTTCAAGTACAATTACATGCATATACATGACATTGTATATATTGCTATTCAATTTGATCGGTATGACTGAGCTACATTGTAAAATCTATTTGGCCGTTCACTTGACCGCTGAATAATAAGCCATTATTTTGAGCCATGATACCATCCCCACCCACCTCCACCCCACTGCCTTTACCGAACTCACTCCTCTCCTGCCCAAATTATGTCAAGGGTTAGAGTGCGAACTAACCTGAAATAAAAGTATTGACTATTGTTGGCACAAATAAAATAAAGAATTTCAAAGTTGTTACATGTATAAGGAGCAGGTCAAAACATGTTGTGCCCTCTCAATTGACCCATTTGGGGCAAGGGATTGGGGGCTGCCACCCTCTGTTTACTGTGGAGGTAAAACTCAATATTTTAAACATTTTGTTCTTCAGTATCTCCTAAACTACAGTAATAGGTAAACTGATCTAGAAGCAGTTGCACTGTCTGTCAGTTTTGGCTTGCATAATTTATCATTTCATGTTCTACATTAAAATTGTGACTATGGTAGGCCCTCTGGGAACAATAAGATATGGGGGGATAGGGGGTGGTAACATGTGCTGACAGCTGTCTTTGATGAATAATTATACAGAAAAGAGACTTGCATCTCTATCTGGGGCATGTGTTTTAACCTGTTCCTTTACCATAAGTCTTTTTTGCACCCAGCTCTTTGTTTATCAGTCACAACTGTTTTCAGTATTTAAAGTTCACTGGGTTGACTGTGTTGCCAGATGTATTGGTTTTTGTGTTATTGGTGTTATTGTTTATTGGTTCAAACTTGTGGCATGTCAGGGAAAATCCATGCTGTATTTTACAACCTGGGATTTTCTATTACCACACTGATGGTCCTATTTATAACCAAGGTGGGTTTGTAATTTATGTTTCACATGATTGTACATGTAGGGCTGGGACAAACCTTTGAACCTTTAAACTTTCATTCATTTGTTTAATTTACCTTCGAAGGTTTGTTGTCGGTGCTAAAATTAACTGGTAGTAAGTACATTTTCTTGGTTTTGTTGCAGGAGGCCCAGACTTGATATGAGGTTGTTGTGGTGCAAGGTCCATAATTTGAGAGTTTGTACATGTGTGGCAATGTCCAAAATTTAAGACCTTGTATGGGAAATTTTGACTGAACGATATCTCTGTAAATACTGAAGTAAAGTAATTGTAACATGCTTGAAACGTTATCCATGTCATTCTTGTCCTATGATGGCAATTTAATTTGCCACTCCAGGAACTACACAGTGTCTAAAATTTTGGACATTGCTATATAAACTCTCAAATTACGGACCTTGCACCAAAGCAAACTCACATCAAGCCTGGGCCTTCTGTGGTTTTGTCAAGAAAGAGAAGATTTTCCCCAGATGTATCACATGCACTAGTCTAGTTCCAGGCACCCTTGTTCATCAAATGTTCCAGGTGCTTCGTAAAACACAAATATCGATCGCCTATATTGAAAGAACAATACAAACACAAGAAAAATCCACATGTTTTTTACTTCCAAACAAGTAGGATTTGCAAAGATTTGCATAAGTCAGATAACAAACTTGAAAACTGTAGACAAAATCAGAATGAAGTTGAAAGAAGCTGAGAAAAAAAGAGGGAGCTCAAGAAACAAGATGGCGCTAGACAAAAACTTCAGGGTGCTGGAAAAACAAGGGGGCATTAAATTGTGAAATTAATAATTCCTTTTCACTGGTGCTGTCAAAACCAGTCCTGAAAACCACCAGTAATCAGTAGTTTTTCTCTTTTGGTGGGGAATGCAGTACATTGCATAAATATTAATTATTAACAATTAGACCATGGGTTTGAAGTTTCTAGCTATGAGCGTAAACTATAATTATAGTTAACAAGCCAAAGGTGACTTGGCTATCGCTCTTACAAACTGAAAGTGAGTGGTCTAATTGTTTTTTGTAGAAATTTGCATGGTCTCATTGTAGAAACATGACAGCAGTTTTCATCAGTTAACACCATTTGTTATTAATAACATTTTTACATCCCCTTTAAGCCAAGTGACTTATGGCCCATATAAAAGCATTTCACTGTGTAACCACATAAAAAGAGTTTTCAATAATAAAAAAAAAGTAGAAGTGGCATATAAGACACACTTAACTGTGGTCAGCCCTGGTGGAGTATTTTCTATTTTCAACTACATACATGTTTGTGTTTTGTCCAGTTGTATTTTTACTGTCATTTTGAAGTTCCACCTTTATTTTGTACAACTTTATATATCTTCGGCACAAGAATTCAGTTTGTGGGCAGAGAGAATCCAACAGGTTTATCTAGCGACTCAAGAACTGTTTGCACACTTCCAAGCTGAAAATCCTTAGTAATCATCGGCATCTGTTTCTGTGTTATCTTTATACTTTTCCAATTAAACATTCCTTTTGTAGCCAGGTTGATTTTGAAGATATTTTGATTACGTTGCTCTTTTGAAATGTGTGTTCTCACACGGACAAGTTATTTGTATTCGGAACACTTTTACCTCACATAG
>JAOBYG010168199.1:0-10460 GCA_025403545.1 Epizoanthus stellaris
TAATAATAATAATAATAATAATAATAATAATAATAATAATAATAATAATAATAATAATAATAATTATAATTATAATATTATAATTATGATAATTATAATAATAATAATTATAATAATAATAATTAAATATATTCATAGCGCCATTTCTATTTAGCCCAATGGCGCCTCACAATCTGATTTAAGTACAATAAATATTTTAAAAATATGTACATATATCTAAAAGAAAAAAAGACTAAAAGTGAAAAACTACTTATAGTAAAAAACCAAGTTGATTGTGCAAGATGGAAATTACTGAAAAATTGAGTATGAGAAAATGATCAAAGTATTTACTATATTGTGGAGTAAGGGGGACTTATTATTACCATTTCCAGTGCCTAAGAGGGAGGGAGTTGAACAGAGCCAGAGCAGTAACATGACAGTGGGTGGCGTGTCTTTACTGGCGTCACAAGTGACAAGCAGTTTTCTGTCGTGAGTGATCACCATGTCGCTGATACTTGGTATAGTACTGTGATAAGCGGCCAAGCTGCCGTCCGCCTTGTAACTCCGTATAACCTTAAACATCCGGCTGTACGCCAGAATCTGGTTCAGCTTTGCGTCTGCTGCAATTACGAGTGGACTGTGCGCGCGGTTAGTGGTATTCCGTCGCAGCATTCCTTCAGCAAATTTTCGCAGAAATCTCCCCTTGCTGCTGAACACTTTGATCATGCAGAGATTCGCTTCTTTGTCCATGTCTGAGACGAAGAATTCGCCATTGAGATAAATTGCCTTTACTGGGTTCACTAACTTTCCACTGCCTTCAGAACCGAACGACAGCTTCATCGTCCCATCTGAGCTATAAACTTTGACTCTTGCCGCGTAGTCAGTAGAAATCTTCCGACACGTGATGATCACGTGACCATCTGGCGCTTCTGAAGTTTGCGCAAACCACTGATTATTCTCTTTCAGCTTGACGATACCGCTGACAAACTCTCCCGACATATTGAAGGCCTGTAATCGGGCAGGGTTCCCAAAAAGGCACCCGTCAGCGACTATGAGCTGCTCGTTGGCGACAAATACCGAGCTAGTTGGACATTCTAACTTTCCATCTTCATCTCCTCGAGCACCAATCTGATTCAAGAATACACCGCGCTCATTATATATCAGAATACAGTGATTACCTTGATCGGCCACGGCAATGCGGCCGTCCATTGCCGCCGTCAGGGCGCATGGGTTGAACCTCCTTTCCAGAGCAGGCGGAACCTTCAGCTTTGCAATGCTCTGACCAGACTTCAGCTTCTCACCACAGGCCTCCCCGGCGGTATGCAGCAAAGACGGTATTGAGAGTATTTTGTTGTTTTGAGTCACAGAGCCAAAGTGACTTCCGGTGACGCTCTGAAGAAACTCTCTGCTGCTTTCAAATTCGGGAATCTTAAAACATATCGGTCTCTCATCTGTGGTTAAAGCAGAAACACTTTCGTCCGCTTCTCTGAGCTGCCTCATGACGAAATCTTTCTTTTCCACCAGCTCGCTCAGATCGTCTCGTCGCAGTAAGTTCTTCACTGCTTGACAAATGTGTGCCGATTGGTTGTGAACTATGAACATGGGGTTTCCTTCTTTCTCCTTCTTTACTAGCGCATCAACTTTTTGGAATAGTGATTTTTCTTGTTTTCTAATAATATCTACGAGGTTTTCCGTGGTGTCGCGAATTCGGTGTTTTGTCGCGGCAGCTTCGTGCTCCAAAGAGTTAGAAATCTTCTCATTGAGTTCTTCCATCATTGTCAGTTTTCCTCGAAGATCTTTCAAGGTTTTCTTAACTTCTTTCTTGGCCAGCCTTGCCGGTGAGTTCTCCATTAGTTTTGTAATCGCAACATTATTGGGGAGACTGGCCACTCCAGCCGGTGGAATAACGGTCTCGGCCCGGCATATCGGGCAGATAATGACCGATCTCTTTGTCGATTTTACCATCTTCTCAAGACAACGTTTGCACAAACTGTGAAAGCATGTCAAACGCTTAGGAGTTCTGTACTCTTCCAGGCACACAGGGCAGACACACTCCTCGCTAAAGTAGTTGGGGAAAGGCGAAGACATACTGAAAATTCGCAACAATAAACAGCAAGGGAACCAAAGAAGTGAAAACAGGACTCAAATCTTATTTTCGGTTCTGTGAGTGTACTGTTTTGTTTTCTGTAGATTGAATGTTTCATTGTAGTAGAAACACAAAGGACTGAAAAGAGCACACGTTGAATTACTTGACAGCTAATTTGGTTTTCAAATTACTTCCGGTTGAAGAATCCTGCGATTAATTATGCGCACCCTCATTGAGAGCCCGGTCTGTTCGCTGCTGCGCGCAGAGACTTCGACCGTCGACTTGTAACTATTGCAAGATTTAAAACAATTTTGTTGTTCATAATTGATTCCTTTATGGAGTACCAAATAACTTTTTTTTGTGTGCGTTCAATAGATATTTATTCATCAGTGCATTTTAGAACGTCAATATTGATAACAAAATTTAAATAAAATTTACGAGCCGCGTAGCTTTTCCAGCATTGTCTGTACGGCTCATAAATTTGGCAATAATGCCCTCATAGCAGGTTCAAAACTGGCGGTAATAGCACGGCACGCAGCGAGCTTATGTTTCAGAGAAGGGACTAATTTATGCAAGTATAATAGCTCTTCAGTAGTCGTTTTAAATGCGAAGACCGAGAACTAAAAACTTTCCAGTTGGTTACAGAGACAAAAGAAAATAGTATAGTATAATTTCGCTATGTATTAGAACGCCGTACTGTTACCATGGCAACTACATTACTCTAGCACAAACCTTTAAATAGTAAAAAAAACTGACATTTTGAGAATGCTGTAATTTATTTTTGTTGGTACTTAATAGATTTGTTTTTGTTTTGTGTCACTGCATGACTACTCTGCCAGCAAAGAGCTCTCAATATATGCGAGATCTCTGCTCGCAGGGTAATCACTGGCCTCCTATATGTCAATTAAATATATCTTTAACAGTGACTCCCCTAGCTCGCTTTTCAGTTACTCTACTGAGGCCTTGTGTAACAATTTTTTGAAGCTATGCTTGTGAATATTCCTTTCGATCACTACCATAATTATCTATTTTCTCTTTCTGAATTAAGCTCGGCTCAATTGTAGAAAGTGTAATTTGTTGTTGTTGATGATATTTTCTTCAAATTTTGTAAGAAATGATATTGAAACTAAAGTGCGTAGTTCTAAATATTTCAGCTAAAAACTGAAAAAAACTAAAGAACGCTAGGGGGTCAATCTGAGAGAATGAAGAAAGCTGTGAAGGGGGTGGGGGGAAGTAAATATCCAATAATTAAACTATATCACTTCTTCATTCGCCATTAAATTTGTTAGAAATTTCTAATTTTGCTTACAGTACTTCGTCTATTTGACGAAATTGAAGGAAAAGTTATCGACTAGATTTTTTGAAAATATTAAAGTGGTTTCTGATAACGATGGTTGCCAAGGAAACATTTGTTTTACTATTTTTGCAACCTTGAGAAAACCAGTGACATGAAACCTCCAAAATGTAGCCATGGTAACAAATGAAAATGAATCTGTTTCTAAATCATCGACGTAGCATGAACTACCTTAAACACGATCTTTGCGCTCTTTATCGTTGTCAGAAATAGCAACAGTAAGCTAAAGTTGTTACCAGCGAAAATTTGAAAGCACTAATGAATTTATCAAGTATTGAAATTCCAAAGAGAACGTATATGGTTAATTTCACAGCGGCAGCTACAGCGCCACAAACTCTTGTTAAATTTATCCGATTTACGAGATTTTGAAAACTTCACCAGTTCTTCAATTCAGTCTAAGGGCGCCTTCCATTTGTCAGGTCTGGCGGGCCCGACCGGTCAGTTCTCAAATGGAACGCAACAACTATCGGAACTGGTTCTGGCCAGACTGGTCCTGCTCATGGATTAGAGCCGCTCAGTTCTCCCGTTCCGGACGGCCAGGGCGCGGGAATTTGGTGAGTTTTGGCGGCGGGAAAAATGCTCGCGTGTGCTTTGACCTTTCCACCAACAATGGCCAGAACCCGACAAATGGAAAGCGCCCTCAAATTATTAATAGATAATCGTACAAGTAGTTATTATTATATATTGATGTCAACTCGCACGTTTGTTGTTGAGTATTTTTAATAAAGACTATTATTATTATTTATCTGGATGTTGACCGATTGTTAAAGCCGTGACAGAACTGACGTTAAGTTGTGTGACCGAGTTAATTCCACGTGAGGGGCACGTGCTCTCGTGAATCAGATCAGAATATTTCAGTTTTATACACAAAATAAATATTTTATTAATTTGTTTTTAAAAATCATCCTTCCATCTTAGAAAAACTGCCTTTACTAATATATGGGGTGCAAGAGCTTCTTATAATTAAAGTTCACCTTTTGGGTTTTATCTTTTGCACACTTCTTTGTTATAAATGTTGCACCTTCTCATTCTTGTAGAATAAAATTAAAAACACTTTGAACCTTTGTGCCTTGTGAGTATAGTTTCAAGTCCAAATCAAATCAAATAAGCACAAGTGGAAGTTAAAAAGAATACCAAAACTGCACTAGGCTGTAGTTTGTAGTTTGATGAATGCGGATAAACTGTGTGTTGTTCGTCGATCATACTGATACGTCAGTAGAGATAAATTGACTGATAGTGTGTCTTGTTCTCGCGCTCACAAAGTTTAGTAGCTTCGTAACTGAATAGGAATTGGGTTTTGCGCTGTGTTTGCAATAAAAACAGCCATGAAAAATCAACTGAAATCGGACCCACGTCCGTCTAATGTCTATACAATTTCAGTAAAAACTTTAATCCGATCGATGGTGTGGTGTGCTGTGGTGTGTTGTGTTGTGGGTGTTTCGTGTCGTTTCGTGTCATGTCATGTCATGTTTTGCAGAGCAGTCAGTATTTCATTCGCTAAAACACCGGCATTCCACAGCTTTATAAATACACGGGAACTTGACACGATGACGTCATGATTAATAATGCCAGAATCTTTTTCGTAGTTTTTTGTTCCTCCAATTTAGATCACTGTCTTTGTATTCTCGGTGAAGTTAACAAACCCGAATAAGGAAAGAATGCGAAAGGACTGTGGTAGTTGCAGTAAAATAACGTCACCATGCAAGTCGCCAAGTCCACGACCTTTGTGCATGACTACACTAGTGCATGTGACAGGTGTTTCGAGTTCAAAATCGTCTCAATTGGCCTCCTACATATTTGGCGAGCTGCTTCGTGAGCAGTATGGCCGGGCAGCAGTTCTTACTTAATTTCGCCCCAATTACAATATTTAATTATTATATTAATTAATTTAATTACCAATTATCAGTTTATCGAGTAATTAACCTTAGAGACCCTTTAATAGTCGTACAAAATTCTAGTTTTTAAAAAGTTTACTTCTAAACATATTCCTATGATATCGGTAAACCACAAAATGTGACCATTCAAATGAAAGCTCTTGATCAGTACAATCTCATGGCACTATTTGCTATTTTCCACTCTAAAACCAGTAAATTTTGGCTGGCATGAGCCTGAGGTTGTTCTTAATTCAGCTCATACATGTTCTTAAATTCTTCGGCAAATTTGAGCCTCAGTGTTCTTATAAAGTTGTTCTTATAAAAAGAAAAGCGTGTACAACAAATTATACTGCTATCAAGAAAGTCTCTAATTACTTTATACATTCATGTTTGAGTGTCGTGTCCCTATTGAGTATTATTAAATATCGGTTGTTACAAATACCACAACAATCTGACTTTGAGACTTGGGCGGATTTGGGCTGAAAACAAGTTGAGAGTGAAAGAATATTCTGAACAACCTACTTCAAATAGAGATATCAAAATAATAACATAATGAAGCCAACTATGAGATTTTTTAAAATGGTATTTCTCAAATTTGATGAAACATATGCGATGTTTATTGGGATGTAAATAATTCTAAACGTCTAATGCAGTCGATTGACTTTGGCCAGAAAATTCTAAGCGCCGTGGGTAAACATATCGAGTACTGAAACACTCCTGAGGTCTTATCAAGGTATTATAAGCCAGCCAGGCGTGCTATGAACGGTGGATTAACGTCTACTTATCGACAGCTTTGTCTCAGCATCAGTTCATTTGCTGTGTCATAAACACGCTAGCTTAATGTCTTGGGACAGCAACGCTTGTTACCACTGAAACTATGCTCATCATGTCGCTTGTTGATGGTTTACAAAACGACTGACAGGGTGTCAAGAACTGCAATATGTTCGTTTTGCAACGACATATCTAATCCCCCTTTTGAAAACCACACATAAAATACATCCTCTTCACTTCCAGTCTATCCAATGTTTATTTACTTCCTGTGAAGTAAGAAAATGTGTAACATGGTAATTTCTCGGTACACGTAGCATGCAGGAAATAGGCCTTTTCAGTAAATGTAACAAGCACTTTTTGAACTATCTGTTTAGAAATTAAGAAGTGCGATAAGTTATGAATAGTAAAATATTTTTAAAATGCAACTTGGGGATAACTCAAATTTCACAAGTGATTCTGTTGTATTCTAAAAAATAATATATTGCACAAGAGTAAGAGTTGTATTTTCTGTAAGCCATTAAAGACCACGATTGCCTAACTCTCTTTTTGTCGAGAGAAAATAAACAGCAGATCCCCTGAAAGGTGTTAGGTCAAATTGAAAAGTTAACATCAGGGTTAGATGATTTAAGTGATGATTTAAGTGACTAAAAATAAAGCAGTGGCAGTGCGGTAAGGAAGTATGTTTTACGAAAACATTCCTTCAAATCACTACTTGATAAATTAGTAACCTGAAGGAGCAAAGGAAATATAATTGGTGCTCTTTCTTAAACCGCTAAGTACCGTCAAAAATGACACTGAAATTGTGCACGATTATATATTATGCACGACGAATTTTGAAACTTTTGATGTATAATTATTGTATATTTTAAAAGGGTTGAATGGCCCTCATCTAAAAATCGTCTTTATATTTTAATAACCCAAACTGCGAATGAGTTGTAAATCGCCCTGTCTGTTTGCAGCTGTAGCCCGAGGTGTCATGAGTAAAGTGTTTCCATGAGGCTCATTTCTGTCGTGACGACACTACAAGCTTTCTGTTTGTTGTTCTGCCACAGAATTCCCCGTCTTCAGTTAAACTTTAAAACTTTTATCAGACAATCATATTACTGTCCGAATTGCCCTGTGTGTCCTGAGTGGGCCACAGAACAAGGACTTGAAATCAACTTCATATCATCTTAGTTTATTTTGAGGCCGCTATTAAAATAACTCCAGAAGGCAACTGAAATCTCAGTGGTTATCGTCTTATCGATATCGGGCGGGTTTATACAAAGAAATACAGAACTGTTATTCATCACGCGACCGGAATGACTGCGATCGAAGTTCGGATAAACTGATTGTCAATTACAATTGTTTTAAGGTTCATTAACCGGGACAGTAGTCTCTAATTGAAATATGCGCAGCCAAGAAGGTGATCAACGCGACTTTGTTATTGACAATAATTACTGCTGTGCTGTGGGCTGGCATCTGTGGGTAAATTCTCAAACTTCCTATAAAAACAACGTTGCCTTACGATTCTATCTCCGTTCTTGCTCGCAGCCAGGCAGGGGGCTGAAAACATTGATATTTATACGGCTATCAGAGCGATCGAGTACTTCAGAGATCACGTGTATATTTTTTTTTATTAGAACTCGCACATTGACGTGAATTGATATTTTGACTTACCTTATGTCCAGCTTGCGTGGAACACACGGCTATTAGTATTAACACAAGCGGAACGGCTGCTGAGAGACAGTGCATAATCTTGGTGCTACATAGACACAAATACTCTCGTAAGTTGACCAGCAAGAACTGTCAAACAGACCAGCTCCGATCACTGCAGCTATCGTCCCAAGACGTTCAGCTCAGTACTAGCAACTCGCTACCTGGGACGTCAACAGAAGCAGCTGAAGATTTATTCCTGCCCTCAAATAAATGCAAGTGAACCTTCAGTTCTTAGGAATGATAAGAGAACAAATCTCGAAGTATTTCCTTGGTAAGGAATGAAAATCCTCCAGCTGCTCTGATCTGCTCTGTAAGGTGATCAAATGAAGAGTTTCAACAGACAGGATGTGACGGAATGCGTTACCACAACCAGTTCGCCTTGAAATTTCCAGCTCCAGCCCTGTGTCCTGTGTGAGGCTCCAGATGAATTCTTGCGCGAAACACGCCAACACAAAGATGAGCAGTGACTGGTGCTTGGTTCTGTGATACGATTACTACACGGTGAATGATACGACACTTGAAGGTGCAGATTCCTGTCATACGTCGATAATTGCCTTGTGGTTTAACATCACGGCACTCCCAGACAGTTTTTAGCGGATCAAACCCCGAAATATGATCCTGCAAGGGCGCTGAGGGGGATTTTGTGTTTGTTCTGCTTTTGTGTAAAACAAGCATGATTTTCCACACTTCCCACGCTGAAAAGGAACTGGTATTTTAACACATCAAGGTGTGGCATTAAATCATCTTTCTACTGTAGACATCAATTTGACTTGAAACCTTTTTACGGATATTTTATGTTTATTTCTTTAAACTAGTTTTTAAAAGATCTTATCTTCATACTCAGCTTTCGACTAATCAGTTTTTATTGTGACAACGTGGCGAAGTCTTTTGAAGTGAGATGCTGTTGAAGTGAGATACTTCAAAATCACAATCCTTGTCTGGCAGGCAAGTGTGACGTTTCCGTAAATAATATTTTCTCTCACCTCTACTGACCTTTTGTGCTCTTTCAGTATTTTCTTTGTTGCCCAAAGGATCTTTAAAATAGCGACACTTTTCTGCCTTCAGCATAACCTGAACTTTCAGTGAAAAATGCCAGACGGTAAAAAAAAATATCGTCGGCGAAAAGACTCACCCCTTTTAACAAAAAATGTAATGTATACCGATGACATAAAAATGTGTGAGTTTGAAGCAGTAATATTCTTGTGTTGACACATCAAATTAATCCCCATTTTAAAAGATACACTGATCAACAATTATTTTGACATCGCTCCAGTCCCGGCTCCAATTATTTGATTAACTGAAGAAACACGTACAAACTAATTGAGAGTCTGCCAACTGTTATAATACAAACTGCATTCACAAATATTTTCAGAGACCTACCGATAGTCTGGGTTGTTGAATAATTGTAAACTAAGCAAAAACCTACAAAGATGGAATGCAAATAATAAACACGTTTACTGTTTAGAAAACACTTTCAAGAAGTTGTTTTTAAAAACGTATCGATTGGTTTTGCCACCCACTACATCCTACCGAGTTTGCATTCAATCAATTCGCAAGACATATAAACGAATTAATTTCTAATACCTTTGCACGAGAGATTCCAGATTGTAAGATATACTATAATTGATTATCAGTAAACGCATAAATATATAATTTACAGACTAATAGACTCTTAGTAAACAATTAGAACTGGAACGCGGTGCATACCTCAAACTGATACCTTAACTTTAAGCTTAATGAGTGTAAAGTCACATTAATGAACTCGAACAAGAACTGAAGAACTGTCTCTTGTATTCTCATGTGGAGTGAAGAAGTCCTTTTCATCGAATCTGTACAATTTATGTGATGTATTATGTCGGCGAATCGCTAGAGACAGACAGAGACAGGAAGACAGACTTGCAAACAAACAAACAAACAGGCAGACAGACATGGACAGACAGACCGATAGACAGACCGATAAACAAACAGACAGACAGATTGACAGACCGACCGATAGACAGCTAGACAGACAGACTGACCGATAGACAGACAGACCGATAGATAGATAGATAGATAGATAGATATATAGATAGATAGATAGATAGATAGATAGACCGACCGACCGACAGACAGACGGAGAGACATACCGACCGACAGACAGAGGCAGGTAGACAGACAGACAGACACAGACAGACTGACTGACTGACCGATAGACAGACAGACAGACCGATAGACAGACAGACAGAGGCAGACAGACAGACAGACAGACAGACAGACAAAGATTAGTCGATATTCCTGTTCCTGTATTACTGCATATTGTAAATTACACGGAGGTGGATTTCAAGTTGACAGTGGCCAAAAAATGCTTGAAATTTTCTTTGTCACGCAGGTCGATTAGAAGAACCCCACCGTTGAACTCATTGGGTGCCAAACAAACATTACTGAAAAGAACGAACAAGAAGAGCGAAGAATCTCCGTCAACAAACCAAGGTAATATATCATTTCTGATCTTCAGGTCGTCCAAGGAAATGTGGTCACCTCAATGACATGCTGTTGATAGAAGTGCGCCCACGCGCCAACGTGAGTGGGACTCACCTCTGGGCGTGCCTGTGGACGGCTGCCCTGCGGGAAGGCTAGTTTATCCACAGGGAACCCACATGTTGTTTTTGTCTTTTATAAATAAAATTTACAGCTAATGCTACTACCTGCCTGTTGTTGT
>JAOBYG010168310.1:0-10181 GCA_025403545.1 Epizoanthus stellaris
ATTCCACGGGCATGCTTGAATGTGTAATATCACTAGATACTTGCACTTGTTCCAGGTTCTTGCCAGCACTATTTTGTATTCTACTGTGTGAAGTTATGTAATAAAATGAATTTTGTCAGTAGTACCATATATATTTTAGGTTGGTGGGAAGTTTGAGGAACTGCGAGGCATCATTGACCGTGTACATGACAAGTCAAGGATTGCTGTTTGCTTGGATACATGTCATGCCTTTGCAGCAGGCTACAACCTAAACACAGAGAAAGGTTTCAAACAAATGATGGATGAATTTGAGAAAGTAGTCGGCATAACATACCTGAAAGCTGCACATATTAACGACTCCAAGGGTGAGCTAGGCTGCCATCTTGATCGTCATGAGAACATTGGCATGGGGAAAATAGGTCTGGATGGTTTCAGACGAGTCATGCAAGATCCGAGGTTCAGTGGTATTCCAATGATTCTGGAGACACCATGTGTTGAAGATGACACATATGCCAAAGAGATCAAACTGCTGTACTCACTCACGAAGTGAACATTCTCAAATGTGCTTGCATATTATTATATCATTTTGCAAGAATTTCTGTGTTAGGGGATGTCCAAGTATTGCTTAATGCCAAGGGGGTGGGGTGTTCAAAATTTACCAAAAAAGTGTTACACATGCCATAAAACAATGGGGGTGGGGTGTTGAAAATTGGCCAAAATAGAGTTACATGATACTTGGACAGCTCCTTACACTGTATGATGTATATAGAGTTTTTGGAAATGGAAAATGTTTATAACATTGATACTGTGCTGTAATTCATTGGTTGTGTTGACTTTGTTGTATATGGCCTTGCACTCCAGGACAGGGTGTCATAAACACAATTACATAACAATACAGTAAGTGGTAGGTTGGAAGGTCTGCAATTGTTTAGACCCAATATTTTTGGATTATTGAGGAACTTTCAACAAGCTAAGGCCCTCTTTCATGTCATCATAAAGTACAAGAATCCCTGATGTTGATCGTAAGATTAGAGACAATACATGTGATCAAGACCCCCCTCCCCTCCCCCACATTTTCTCAATCAGAATGTCATCCAAGACCCCGTTTTACCATTTAAAATTTCAGCAGAGCATTAATTTTGTGTCCATTGTGTTGGGGTTAGTATTATTGGCCCCTGGCAGAGGACTGGTGTATTATGGGCAATAGCGACTAATAGACAAGAAGTTTGTAGATAATTGCTTTGGAAACAGTAATTGTAAGAGAACATAGTGTTCAGCACTTCCTTGACTTGTGGCAAGAAGGCTCTGCTCACAGCTGAGGCTGTGCAAAGGGACAGTAGTAATGAGATTTTGGTCCAGAATTTTTTCTTATTGTTGTGCTACCTTATATTAGAATTATAGTCCATAACATCCAAATTACATCTTGCTTCATTGCAGCTGATACCCATCCATGCATGTATTTATACCGATATACTTGAAATGTCCAATGGCTGGGGCCGGGGAGCTCCCACGCAGATTGGAGGATATGGAAAGTGATACAATTTTGCTTCCGGTTCAGTTTCAAAAGACAATAACTCCATCACATATGCTTCAATTTTAGTCAACTTTCTAGAATCTACTAAGAAGAAAATATTTTATTATTTTCATTGTTGTCTTCAAATGTGAGAAGATGCCACATGACTCACTTGCTGAGACCAGCATGGGACATACCTTGAGGCTACTATTTATTGTGATACTTAAATTTTGCAATTTGAGAAACTGTGTATTTAGCGAGTGTTTACTAGAATTTTGCGATTTTGCAAAGATTTTGCTGAGGAAGAGGAAATTGATGCAGATGGAAATGAAGACTGCGGCAACTAATTTTTGCGATTTGCCAAAAATCGCAAAGATTAGTTGCCGCAATAAATAGTATCCTTGAGGTACGCGAAGAATTGCAAAGTGTACTTTGCTTCCACATTAAGTTAACACTAATTTTTGTTCTTGCTCCATCTTCTTAACTTGCAAATTCCCATTATACTTTGAAATGTAAGAAATCTGATGCTATTAACTAACTGCATGACGCCATGGACACTTTCATCTTATGTCGTAATTAGTAAACAGATATTAATGTTACCAGCATTCACAATTGGAAATTGAGGAGGGACAGAAGCTGCCTTCTCCTGTATGAGAGCAGGAAAAACGACCCGATCAAGAAATCACATGTTAAGTGCAGCAACATCAAGTGGCCACGTGCTGATTTTCGTTTGTGAAAGTGATTATTAGAGCAATATATGTTGGATTGAAACCCTACTTTAAAGTTCCTGTTTCACCGATAGGTTCAAACTGTGAGGAATTTGGAGAGCACGTGACAGGTCATTGTGTGCCAACCATATAAGGCCATGACTCGGTTTGTTCCTTTGTTGCTGAAACGACTGGCATAGTATCCTCAGAGGGGAGTGGAAAGTAAGTTAGACAGACCCGTGCCTTTTTAAAAGAGAGGGACGAAGAAATATGGTAGTTGCATGCAAGGAATTATATTGGGGAAGATTTTTCGAAGGAAATTTTCAAAGCAACGTCCGAAAATTCTTGATCCCCCCGATAAAAAAAATCCGTTTTCTAGACAAAAACAAAGATGCCCAATGTTCGCATAATCGTATTACGCACTTGTAGGATGACGCGCTTACCATTTCATTTTTACTGTGATTTTGCAATTTGTGGCATCGCAGTTTAGCTATTAGTTCTTAACTTCCTTAATTGCTGGCACTACATTTTTAGTATGCTCTGACGGGAGGGAGAGGTACGTTCAACTGCGCCCTGATTTAAGAGCTCCCTTGAAAAGACTGAAAAATCTTCAGCTTCTTAGTAACTGCAAAGGATGCCGGAACCCCTCCCCTCTCCCGGTACTTCTTGCATACGGACTTGCAACCTGGAAAACAAATACTTCGAACTGAGTTCCAACACGTACGTACAGTGGCACATTCTTCGGTGTAAGGGGTCAGTTGTCAGTTCGCATGCTGTCCGTCATGAAGTCGGGTAGTACTTGTTCGTCTTCTTCCTCGTCGCTTTCCTTGAGTACAGCAGTCTCAATATTCTGTGTGGCGCTGTACTGTGCTGGTTTTGTGAGATTGGAACTCAAGATTCATGAACACGAGAAACGACTCAACTCAGTTGAACGTGTGGATCGTGGCTTGATCAAAGAGAAAGATGCCGACACCGTGTTAGCGGAGAAAGGTCAGATTCAACCGTACAGAAACTGGTATAGTGTCGGTTATAGCGTGTTTAGTTGGACAACTAATTGGTGCTAATTCGGTCAAACATCGTCTGCAATTTACAAGTTTTGTATTTCAGAGTTAGTTTAAAGTCATTGATTCAAAGTTAACGTTTCAAGCCAATGATTCGCAAGAAATTACAAGTTACGCGTCGCCAGGAATCTTTGCTCTAGCTTATTTGTGCATTATTTGCTGGCATTGATCCAATTTTGGCTCTGATATTGATCCTATGAGCACTCTACTAAATGATGCCTTCGACGGCTTTTGACAATATCATTATTATATGCAATACTCAAACGTCGGAACATCATAGCCTGAAAGAAAAGCTTTTGCATCAAATATCATCGAAAAGAGAATGTGGTAAAATTACGTTTAAAAAAACAATTTCCTTATTACAAATTTTTTTTTTTGGGGGGGGGGGTCAGTCTGGAATATGGTATCGCATATTTTGATCTGGAAAACATATTGGCTAAGAATTTTGAGGTGACGTGATTTCCTATAAATGCACACTTTTCTCTTTTTAATGTCTCGAAATCTAGCAAACTATTTTATGTACTTTTACCACATTTAATGACAATTCCCTTTCTCGTTTACTGCTAGTACCAAGTGATGCGGTAGTTGAACCAAAGACTCACCACCCCACCACCCCACAGTCAAGACACCGCCGAGCAGCCAATGTAAACTCTAACGCCAGTCCTGGTTCACTGACTCCTCAGATTAAACAAGAGATTAACAGATCAGTAGAAGTAGCAACAAGGAAAATGTGTACTTCCCAGGGTAAAATATGCTTACATGGACCCCCCGGATTACCTGGTAAGGCTGGACCTCAGGGTAATATAGGGAGAAGAGGTATCGTGGGACCCCCTGGACCTCCAGGACCTATTGGACCCCCAGGTCTCGATGGATCGCCTGGTGAGAAAGGTGCCCCTGGAAAGCCAGGGGGGGCAACATGGCCGGTTGTCAAGGGAGGCAGGGGTGAGATGATTTCTGCTCCAGGAATCAGAGTTAGTCCCTCATCACTAACCATTAAAGAGAACCAGACAGCGACGTTCCACTGTGTACCAACAGGGGGAGGCAAGGCAACTGTGCGCTGGTCAAGGATTGGTGGTTCTGTGCTCCCCCCTGACCGTTCATCATCCAAGAAAGGCAAGCTTGAGATAAGAAAGTCGGACATAAATGACAATGGAAAGTACATGTGTACTGTGAAGGGCGCTGGGGGAGTAGCACAGGCTGTTGTCACCCTCAATGTACAAGGTAACATTCATATTTCATCATTTTTATTTGCCGAATATTTTCCCTGTTATGTAAAATATAGAAACTTACAACACCAGGGTATAAAGGAGTTCACCTTCAAATCTAAAAACAAACTCTCCGATTGCTGTTCTTGTTATTTTAGTTCCACCACGGATTACGCTCGGCCCAGGCCCCATTTACGCTAACAGTGGCAACAACGTTACGCTCCCAAGATGCACTTCGGCTGGGTTTCCAGCTCCAGTTGTTACGTGGAGCAAGCAGCTCGATCGACTGCCACAGGACAGGGCCACAGTGGAAGACCAAGCCCTCATTATTCACAACACTAGAAAGAGAGACTCTGGCTTTTATATTTGCACTGCCTCTAACGCCCTGGGACTTGTGCGGGTGGGTGTTCAGCTCATAGTTAATGTGCTGCCGCAATTCGTGGTGAAACCTCCTGCAAAGGTTGAATTGTTTCTCGGGCAGGATGCGACCCTCAACTGCAGCGCTGTTGGCGACCCCACCCCTACCATTACTTGGAACAGATGCAATGGAGAGATACCACGTGACCGCAGTAAGGTGATCAGTGGAAGATTAACTCTTAATCACGTGACCTCAAGGGACAGTGACGTGTACAGCTGCATTGCCACGAGTTCGCCCGTTAAGGTGGAGACGCAGGTTGAGCTTAAAGTGAAGACAGGTGGGTAAAACGATGTTAACACTTGACTGAGCTGATTAGAAAAGTACATTGCTAGAGTTTTATCATCGACTTTATAATGTTCCATAGAAAGAGTAATAATAACAATGACTACACTTTATGTACGTCTTAAACAAAAACAAACTTGACCGGTACATTTTATTTGATGAAAATATACAGAATATACAAACGAAAGGAGGAAGTAAGACGATGCTCCGACTACGAAGCCATGTCGGACTAAACTGGTTATTACTTAACAGTGGATTATTTCACGATCACGCGTTGGATAAGAGGTGATAGATAGCCAAAGAGCCATCTCATATCCAACAAGTGTGAGTGGAATAATTGTTTTATTAAATACCAAGTCAAAATTTAAAACTAGCTAATTTTAGTGTAAAAGATGAGGAATTGAATATTTATTTCCGTTTTGAGAAACAGCTGTTTTGTTTAGAAACAACATTTTTTCCATATAAGGCATGGCTGATGGTTATGAGCTGATAACCATCGGTTGTGGAACCTATCAAATTGCTAGAAATTCAATAATCAGAGGTTAGTATTTAATGACTATTGTTATCTTAAGCCTTTATTTTAACCTCTGAACAAAGGCCACAGATTTTGTGCTTTGTTCGAAACACGTTCTGTCAGTGGTGTGCTGTTTGACTTTACTGCTTTATATTTTACAAAAACGGGCACTTCGAGCAATTACTCACTCTGATTCTCAAAGTCCTAGCAAACCACTATTTATCGACTAAGAATATTGAACATATATCAGATTACTAAGCTACAACGTGGTGAACTTGTGTTCAAGCACCAAAACAACTTGCTGCCGAATATCTTTGATCATTATTTCTTCGGAACATTATAAAAGTACATCAATATAATACTCGCTCTAGCGCCAATCAAAATATGTATCTTCCGAGACCTAGATCAAATTATGGAAAATTTAATTCCAATTTTGCAGCTACCAAAGTATGGAATGATATACCTTTGACTATCAAAAACGCCCCTTCACTAAACTGTTTTAAAAAGGAATTCAGAAATTACCTTGCTACTACAGATGATTCTTGATTTATTCATTGACACACACACACACACGCACACACACTCACATTAACGCAAATATTAACTTATAGTAGGTTTTTGGTTGTTATTATTTTGTTTGTCTGTTTGATTGTTTGATTGTTTGTTTGTTTGTTTGGTTTGTTTATTTTATTCAATTACTTTGCTGCTATCTATAGAGAGGAGTGCTGTATATTCTATCTTTAATTTCTATCAAGTTATTTCAACATGCATATCATTATTATTATTCATAAGCTAAAAGGGTGCACAAGTGCCCAATATATCCCTGTCGGGTTTTAATTCGTGCACCTCCACACTTACTTTCCTTCGTTTAGTATATGCCATAATTATTGTATATAATTTATGTGGAAATAAAGAATCTGAAATCTGAAATCTGAAAAACAGCAACAGACATTGGGAGAGTGAAGTTAGTGGTTTGCCTAGGAGAGTAAATTAGCTATCCATGTAGTAAAATTGCTTAAATTTTGCAAATGTCTCACTTTTTGTCAAAATATGTCCAAATTACTATTACTACTTCTGTGCTCAAGTTCGTTCATGACAAATTCTTCGAGCTGGTACGATCCTGATACCGACTTTGTGTTCTATGATGAACATTCCTTTAATTCTCCAGTTCACTGCTGTGCTCGATCATAACATCATAATACGATATCTGAATTCCATCGATATAATATCTTCTTGCCGGCTTTTTCGAACTCAGGGTTTGGACTTGCCTTTGGTGCCTTCTTATTGTGGCATAGATGAGGACCCATACGAATCTTGGCAATAAAACTAAATCTGATACAGAATAGAGACTAAAATAATTAGAGCTTCGCGCAATACAATCTGAATCATTACAACGTTCTCCAACTATGTAACAACTCCGAGTTATACTGAAAGCTGTGATGCGTGCCTTATCTCTTAATATTTCCTGAAGACCTAACAGTGAACAGATACGTTTTGACTGCACAATTTCAATTTATTTTAGTCGGGATTTAAAAGGGTAACTGATACAAAATATACAGCTTCAAACTATCTTGCTCGAAAAATTGCTTAGATTTGCTATGTACAATGTATATTGTTGAACAAAAATCCTTTGAGTTTTTGTGTCTCTTGCCGATAAGGGCATTACATAAATTTACTCTTCCAATGGAGTATTTTCAGATATTGACTTTGCACTTGTACATATGCATCATCCTCTGGCCCTGCTTTGACCAATTGACCAAATATGTCATGAGAAAAAGAATGTAAATTAAGCAATTCCAATTTAAATATTTAACCAACTGAAAGTATGGTCACTGGCATAGATTAAAGTGTCATGGAAAGGACAATTGTTGATACTTTATTATATAGTAAATATAAAGAAGTCCAAAGGAGATATCAGTAGCTTTTCGGTTATTATTATTCAATCATTCATCAATCATAAATGGTGGATTCAGTCAAGCACATTGGAGGGCCTAAGGGCTATACTCAAGTATTTTAATGTTATGACGGGGAAGTACGAATGAGGTGTAATATTTACACACCAAAAATCGCTATTTCAAAAAAATCAGAACTAAAAATCCTTCGATTTATTTCATACCCCAAAAAATCTATAAGTAATATGAGACATTTCTTTGTATATGTTTATTGTTTTGTTACACGTTGCCACGTTTATCGCGATCCAGGATCATGATTGTACCTCGTCAGGTCTCCAAATAATACAATGTTTCTCGTTCAAATTTAAAATTATCAGCTGAAAGTAATGTTGTTACCTTTCGTATGCAAACTGCATTGAAAGGTAGATGTTCAGTCTAAGGGTTCACCTATTTTAGTATCTGTACGCGCTGTTTATGTATTTTTCAGAGTACTCGATGTTGAGAAGCCTCTCAGCCTCTAAATTCCACCAGCCGAAAAATTCAGGTTTTTGAAATTTCTACCACAAACAAAAAACTCAAATTATTTCATACAAAAAAGTTATGTTATGATGTCATAGTAAAGTCATAACCATTTGACAGGCAGTGACAACATAATTAAGTTCATCTTGTGATTATTCACATTCTAACCTAACCCCCCTCCCCGGTTATGTTAGTGGTACTAAAAGATAGGATTAAGCTATGGTCGTATTAAGCCAAGCATGACTCTCAACATTTCACCCGTATGAGTCATATCTAGTATTAGACGAAGAATACAAAAATAACAATACATTGCATATATTAATATTAGTCACCAACAAATTTGACTAAAGAAGTGTGACCTTACAAATAAATTGTCTTTCTTTTACAGCTACTTACAGATCTTGAAGAGCTGTTAAATTATCAAACAATCCCAGAGGTAGCGCTTTTATTTTGTTATTTGATAGAGACCTGTAAATAAGAATATTAACTATCAGAAATTTCAGTGAATACAGATGGAAAATGTTTATCAACAAATAAGGCATGTATTATAATAAAATATAGATATATTGTGATAATTCCTAATTTTATGTACATGTCATGCGCTATTTACACTGCAACCGAAAACCATTTTTAACTTGCCCTTACTGTCTTCTTCTCAATACAAAGAGAAGTAATCGTTTGGTAGGAATATAAAATCTGACGCACCTTAGGCCAAGGCAACTCTCGACTGCTAAGTGTAAAAATCTACATATACACAAAAACATGCATACATACATACATACATACATAGATAGACACTCTATTTTTAAACGATGTAAGACAGTGTGTTAGCTTTCAAATGTGTGAAGGGCCTTGCTCCACGCTACCTTGCTGATAGATTTGCGAAACGTTCCACGGTTCACACAAGAAGCACTCGAAACAAAGACAAGGTTACCATCCCAGCGTATAATTCCGCTATCAGGCGGTCTCGCTGCGGAACACTCTGCCTAGCACGCCAATATCATCATCAAATTTAAAAGACAGTTGAAAGATTATCTTTTAGATCCGTTTCTAAATTCGAATTAATCTTAGGCATTTTATAGTATTTCTAGTATTTTTATAGTATTTTCACCGTTAATGTAACTAGCATATACTTTTTTGTATTTTTATATACTTGTCAATTAGACTGAAAAGCTCAAAGGAAGATCTAATACATTTATTATTATTATTATTATTATTTTGTAAAATGACCCAATGCTTTTAGCTATGCCCAAAGTGGGATTATTTTCACTTCTTATCGCGGGATTTTCCATTAAATGTTTACATGGATCTAGTTACGTGCATGAAACTTATAAAACACTGATGGAATTGAGCAATAGTCCAGTTTCGTATTTACAATTGCCGCTGGTTAAACCGGTTTTAAAATGAATTTTTCAGAATTTGTTGAACACTTTTTGTCCAATAGCTTCCAAAATCCGTTCAAACAAAGTGTGCTGCAGAAAATTCTGGAAATCTTCGTAAATTCTTCGGAAGTGTTCGGAAATCTTCGGAAGTGTTCGCAAATCTGCAGAAGTGTTAGGTAATCTTCGCAAATTTTCGGAAAGTGTTGGGACAGATTTAAGTGATCTTTAGACATTTTCAGCAAATCTTCGGAAGTGTTCGGAAAAGATTCTTCCCCTCAAGTGTTTTTTGAGCATAACTTCTGAACAGTTTACAGTAAGAGGCTGAAAATTATCGACTTTTCATCAAATTTTTATAGGGAATCCAGTGATATATGGCTGTTGTCATATAAGCGAACCTGTTACCATGGTAACCGAACATTCAAATGTCACTTTTGGATTTTTAAATTTTTATGTTTTGTTTGCTTGTGTACGAACCATTTATTGTTTTTGAATTTTTAACTAATCAGAAGAAGTCCCCAGGCATGCTCTTTTATAAATACTAATAAAATGTTAATTATGTTAGAAAACAATGCATTATGGGTAAGTTTTAATTTATTTCTTTTTTTCATTATATCTGCCGTTCATTTTATACGATCTTTGTAGTTTTCTCTACGTAGAAGAAACTAATAGAGATACAAATGTATGCAAAATTTGAAAGTCGTTGGTCAAG
>JAOBYG010168421.1:0-10456 GCA_025403545.1 Epizoanthus stellaris
AAATGACAGTGGAAGGCAAAACATACAGTATATTCTTTCTAGAATTTGCCTTTAAATTCTTTAAAGATATTCAAAAACAAATGTTTTTGAAATATTGAGTTTTAACTCTAGAGAAGGCCCTGCCCCCTACCCCCAAATGGGTCCCTGGAGAAGGCATACATGTGTTCTGACGTGCTCCCTTTGCCAAAAGGAACATGGGCTCTATCTACTGAAAGCATTGTAAAGTTGTCATATTAATGGTGGCTTTCTTGGTGGCTAATGGATTTTGTAAGCAGTGTTAATTCTAAAGTACTGACAGCTAGTATGCCGTGTTTCTAGTATAAATTAAATAATGATGTTCTGATTTTATTCCCTTATTTTATGTTCACAGTCCTACAATGATGTCATAACAAGGCTGGAACCTGTTATCATGGTATTGATGCATTTGTAGTGTGCCTGACCTCCTTTGTGCAGAAATGTACCCATATCTGTGGCTGAATTCTGTTTCACTGAATTTCTGGTCCCTAAGAACAACTTTAATTTTACAAGTTGACTGGGATGACAAATGAATCTGAAGCTGCTGTAGGTGTAATGGAAATAAAAGGCATCAGTGCTTGTCATTTAAGACAACTGATCACTCTCGCTCACCATCGCTAACCTAGATTCACCTTGAGAAGAGTGAGCACCTGATCACTGAAATCACTCACCTCAGCAACAAGCATCTTTTACATTCCACAGTGATACACTTGCCTAAAATGCTTTGGTGAGCTTTTTTCCACTCACTGGTGATTTTCAAATGACAAGCATGTGCAGTGGAAACAGGGTCAGGACAAAGTACCAGTTGCATTTGAATTCCCAAGGAAGAAGAAATTACAAAATAAAATAGAAAAGTTGCACTTGTGAACATAAGCTTTAGTTGTATAAGAATTTGAATAGCCACCTACCCTCCCCCTCTTCTTTTTCTGTATCTACTCACTTCTGTGTTGACAATGCAATAAGTTTTGTAACTTGTAGTAGTATTACTCTTCTAACATTACCACACGTTTGTTTCTTTTTTGTAACCAACAGGAGCTGGAAAGACAAAACGATGTGCTGATTGTCTGCCACCAGGTATTGAATGAGCTGGAGAAAAAGCAGAGACAGGAACATTAGGAACATTAAATTACCACATCTGGTCGACTTGAAGACGATCTTTTAGATCAAAAACTTTTATCTTAAAAATTTTAACTGTTTGAACAACAATTTTATGTCTTTAGATTTTCTAAATATTTTACTTGGCATGATGACACAAACATTAGATTGTTGTTGAGTTTTCAGATCTGTACAGGAAAATAATTAATCAGCTCTTACGTTTCTTTTTTGTAATTTGTGTATCAAGTAGTCATGTTACAAAGCAGAACACATCCTCGGAGACCCAGGGGCAATCTGTTGGGCAGGGGAAGAGGGTATGGGGAAAAATTCTTCACCTTCACTCAGGGTTTTCAATATGTTTTCACATAGCTGGCACCTTCTGCAAAGTAGCCGGCAAAATAACATCAAAATCTCCCCATTTCATACTGTTTTCAATAGATATTCTTACTTTGTCTTCATAAAGTAGCCGGCACAAATGACTAGAGTAGATGGTGAATTTCGCCAGCTGCCGGCTCTTATTGAAAACCCTGTCACTCTTTCTCAACAGACTGCCCCAGGCCCTGGGACTCCGGGGGTGAGCAGAATGTTCAATGCACTGGTATTCTTCTCTCTGTAAAAATTAGTTTGTTTCGGGGATTGATAAACCTGCATAACAGCTGATATGGTAATTGTATGTTATTGTGTAAAATATGAATAGCTGATGTTTGAAGCATATAATTATAGTGTAATGTACCCTGGGTACCAGAGGCTCGACTCATTTAGATTGGAGAATGGCTCAGATCAGAGAATGGAGGAGCTCAGTTTGTTGGCCCGGCCTCCGTTCTTCGGTCCGGCTGAGCCTTGCTCCGATCTGCGCGAGTCTAGCCTCTGGTACCCAGGGTAACCATAATGCTAACCATAATGCTAACCATAATGCTAACTCTCGAAAACATCTGCTGATTGTCCACCTTCTCAACAAATAACTACTAACTTGTTGATCCATTCCAGTATCAGAAAATAAAATTGTCTTCATTCCGATTAATAAAAAATATAGTAACAGTTACAAAAAATACAATAAAAAATACTCACAATTGATAATCATTAAGAGTCAGTCTAAAATAGAAAGTTAGTTAAAAACCTAAATCGCATTTAGAAATGCATCTTCTTTGAAGCATTCGATGTATATTATGGGCCATGGGCAAGTTTTTATTTGAAGCATATAGGATGCAGAAAGTCACATAGAGGATGGGTGCTTTATATATGCAGCTGCAGGGCATGTATTTTCAAAGTCCTCTCTGTAGCAAGTAGTTTCAATTTGTATATCTTGATGAGACCAAAATTAATGACTGAAGCCAGGTCTTTTGTAGTCTGAGCTCAGACACTAATTTTCCTTTGCAGCGAGAAAGAATCTATTCTTTCTCGCTGCAAAGGAAAATTTAGTGTCTGAAGTCAGACTAGGTCTTTTGACATCATAGCAAGATTAATAGATCAATTTCGATATATGCTTCATTTGCCACGTACAAAGATGTCAAGTCGAGGCTCTGGGGAATAATACTCAGTGATTCGTGAAAAGACAACAGAATATGTTAGTTATTTCCCAGAGCCTCGATTATGAAGCCTTCGTACATGACGGGTGCTCAAAGCATATATTGAAACTGATTTATTATTGGGAACTGAACCCAAATTACTTATAGAAGTACGTACATTGTATTTGTTAATTACATTATATTGTCGAGATTTACAATTTATGTTTTGTCGAAATTATTGGTTGAAAAGTTGTGTGCTGGGATGGAAAAAAGTTTTACAAAGGACTAGAAATGCATAGCTTGCATGACAGTTTAGAATAGGATGGTCTGTAAGTTAGGCCAAGCTAAGTTCGGCTCTTTGAAATCTCTGTTTACAGAAGACGTGCTAGGGTTTTATATGTACATAAGAGGTCTGAAGTCAGACCGACTTAGTTTTAGAATGTTTTCCAGCCCTGACTAACCAGAAAATCTTGTACCACTGAGCTTGACTTCAAATTGCTTATATAATCATGTAGTCATAATCCAAACTGACTCTGCAAATGTAACAAACAACAGCTAACATTATTATTTAAGTGTTGTGTAGTAATTAAACAAACGTTTTTACTGATTGGCTGACTGTGGAAATGTACCGTTTATGCAGTATCAGAATGAGACCTTTTACATTTCAGTAGACAAACTGCTAATTCACCAAATATTGTGTTTTCAGGCGGTGATGCGCTGTCTTATGGCATATTTCGTAGACTACAGCAGTGGTAAGCTTCGTTTTTGCATTTTAATTCCCTTTCTTTCATTTTCCCTTTCTCTCTGCCTCTCGTCTTGTCTCGTCTCGTCTCATCTCTAATCCTGTCTGCATATCTCCTCTTACTCCTGTCCCTTGTCTTCTCCTTCTACATACTCTACCAGCCTTTTACCCTATTATATTTCTTATGTTACTGTTCTTTGTCATCTTGTTTCCCCCATTCCGCTGTTGTTGTTATTGTTGTTATTTTTGTTATTGTTGTTATGATCATCTTTTGTGTTCTTTATAGATCAAGTAGCGAATCTCAGAATTCCGCTGCACACAGTCTTCAAACTCACACCAATTGCGTACGGTAAGGAAATTAGAATTAGAGAAGAGCTTAAGAATATCCCAAGTAAGAGAGAAACAGTGGGGTGCATTCCATGACTTGGGTTACGAGTCTGCACAGAGCGTATTTCGTATGACCGTTGCCGTAATCACTGCGAATGAAACAACGATGATACACAAGTGGCCTCTTCACCGGTCACAGGATAAATACGCTGTGTTGCTATTGAGTGGGTTTACAAATAGTCAACCAATGATGCTAGGGGTTCGCGCTGACATGACTGCTGGTGTAAATAAGACAATGCGATTGCAGTGACAGTGACAGTGACAGTGACAGTGACAGTGACAATGCAATGACTCACCATTGTGATTTGTCAGTATGGTGCCAAACAGAACGTCGAACTCTCCTAATTTCTTTGGCCAAAAAGCTTTGATAATGCAATGTACTATGCAGTGTTCATTGTGCGACGGTCATGCAAACTTGGCCCTAAAAGAAGATTTGCTATGTACATATGTAATGAAGTAATAGGTGCTTTGAACAATGTTTTTCCTAATCACGTCATAGAAACGAACATCAGAAGTGTAAATGTAAGTTGAAGGAGACGGTTCTTACATTTGTTTATACAACGATGTGAAGTTACTTGTAATTGGAACTTCACAATTTCTAAAGCAAGATTAATCTCGCTCTTACGTTTAAACAGCAATGTATAATGATTTGGAAGTGGAGTACTTCATGGTATAATTTTGGTATTTAAACTTTGATTGGACAAAGTGACGTCAAAATAAATAGATAAATAAATAATCGTAATAATAAATAGAAACAGCAACATAAACATAAACAGCAGTATCAATAGCAGTAGCAATAGCAACAGCAATGTCATCAATAGCAATAGCACTAGCAATACCAAACAATAGTAATAGTAGTAGTAGTAGTAATAGTAATAGTAATAGTAGTAGTAGTAGTAGTAGTAATAGTAATAGTAATAGTTATAGTAATAGTAATAGTAATAGTAATAGTAATAGTAATAATAATAGTAATAATAATAGTAATAATAATAGTAATAATATAAAGTATCAGTGCAAAGAGACATTGTTTTAAATTTTACATTTTCCAACATATAGGATGTCGAGTGGAAAGATTTCCATTGTTTGTCATTACACCAACATCCAGCCCTGCCAAGGATTGCGTGGAGTCGCAGTTCACCTACAGACAGCATGTAAGTTAGAATAAGCAACTACCAATATAGTTGAATTGTGATAACTCCATTTACATTAGCTCGAACTTTTCGTTAACTCGAACAAAGATAGTTCGTAATTTAAACCCAGATTACTCGAACTTTTTGCTAATGCCTGGTTCAGACGTCATACTACAGTTGTGCCAAACTCAATTCAGAACTAAGAAAAATGAAAATTCAGGACTAAATCTTTTGAAAAGGCAAAACATGCCAAATTAATTCAAATGGCTAATTCAGAAGTCATGCTACTGCCTTGCTGCAAACGAAGTTTTGCGGAATTGAGTTCGGCACGACTCTAGCACGACTGACTCTAGCGACTCTAACATGACATCTGAACCTGGCCTAACCCCGCTAACAGGGAGGCAGCGTGGCCGAGTGGCATGGTAACCCTGACTCGTAACCCGGAGGTCCTGAGTTCGAGTCTTCTGCCCGCCGGTCACGCTGGTGTAAATAACCGTCTGGCCAGCCTCCCTACCAGATGGGTTTTTTAACCCAGTTCATTTCAATTTATTATAATTGAACAGTTTATACCATGGTGCTGAAAAGCCCCTAAGGGGAATCACCATTAGATAAGTATTTTTTTTGGTATTTTTTTAACTTTCCCACTTCTTAAAGGGGCAGTATCAAGCAAAATCACCGAAATGTCACTGTCACATTTTCTATTTGCTGTGAAAAATAGCCAAATTACATCAGATAAACAGGTTAAGTTGAGAAAAAGGTATTACACACCAAAACTAATTAAACAAGCGGTTTGGGGATAAAGTGTAGCATGGCTCGGATGGAATTGGATTACGATTTATCAAATTTGATTTCATACTGGGTTAACCAGAAAACAAAACTACCATAATGATCGAATATTGCTTTCTGTATTTAATGACTTGTTGTGTATGTTAGCAATTTCGCCCCTTTGGTCACATTTGAAGAAAGTCTACTTCCTATTCCAAAACAGCAAAACCCAAATATAAATTATTTCTGGCCGTTTTTACGAAAATACCATAAATCAACATTGACACTGCCCCATTAATCCCCGCTATAACTTATTGTACAGCTGTACTTTGATGAACACCGGAAGCGTGAAAATTTTGTTGGATTGTATCACGTAAATACGGCAATGCGATGAATGTCGAATGCTATTTCTTTCTAGGATATCGACGTGTAGAAAAGGGCCAAAGCTGATGCAAAGATCCGGTGTATTGTGGCACGCCCACCCGACAGAAACGACGGAAAATGTTAATGTGGTATTGAATAAGAATAGACAGCGACGATTCTCCGTGATACGGAAAACAGTTATCAAGAGCCAGAAGGGATTTAGTGAAAAGGAAACGATTCACATGAGGAAGAGTTGCCATGTGTTGAGAGAATACTTAGACGTGGTCGTCATCCAAAACCAAGAATTCAGGGCAAACATGCATCGAACCATAAACTTAGCCGGCATTGCGCCATGTTACAAGATGAGCTTGGCTTTCTTGTCTAGTATAGCGCGTTAAGAAAGATGTTAGTAGTATCTGTAGCTCCCAGTCTTTCAAAACAAGTTTGTTCTTTAGTCGGTTAATCAATTTAACTATTTATGCAAAATATCTTGTTTAAGTTAGTTGTGTTCCCATAATTGCGCCAAGTAGACTATTTTAAGATACAACGGTGATCTTGGTAAATGGGATACTTATGAGGGAAACACCAGAAAGAGTGCACATTCTGGATCATTCATCGACAACTGAAACATTCTGGAGTTATGGCAGTAAACAGACCACAGACTATTCGCTGAAGAATGAACACAGTTTGATATCAGTTTTTACTACGAACAGTCCCCTTATTCCCTCAATTGTTCGTGGAGCGCACGTGAAGCTGAGCGAGGCGCGCGGGTGAGTCAGTGGGAATGATGGCTGCCCGCCTCCTTGCTCGGTTTCACGCGCGCGCCATGAACAACTGAGGGAATAAGGGGACTACTCGCAGTCTAATGCATCTATCTATGCAAACCACGACGGGGGCAATGAGTGGGGATCAGTTTGACTCAAAACATTAAAAAAATAGTCACATTCCCGAGGGTGGGGAAAGAGAGTTTTGTCAAGTCAGGTCAACAGGGTTTGTACGCCTCCAGGAAACTCCTGGAATGTTTTTTCTTCCTGGAAACTCCTGGAAAAGTCCTGGAAAATCAAGTAAACCCAGACTGTGCGAAAATCTTTTTTCTTTTCGTCTTTTAAAAAATAAATTGCGGTTAAATTTATTGAAATTTATTAAAATTTACTGCTTTTTCACTTCAATATACTCCTGGAAAACTCCTGGAAAATGTTTAAAAAGAACCTGGAAAGTCCTGGAATGTTGAAACTTGCAAAGTGTACGAACCCTGGGCCAAATCTGTAGTAAGAACATACCAACAATGTTTCCAGGGATTGATTCCAATGGCAAATTTCCCACCCTGGCCTTGGGGAGAAGGAATTTTGTCAAATCCCCCCCCCCCCCACTCGGGGTTAATTTACCTTGATATGTGCATAATATGGATATGATGCCTTGTGCTTCTGCTGTTTGCTCTGGGCCTCCCGTAATATCAGTGTTTCTCTTGGTTTTGTATGAAATTGATAATGATTGTTGTACATAATGTAAAGTTAACCAAAATTCCTCAATGATTTTGTATCATTGTAAAAACGGGGTAAATATTTTTCTCGCAGCTGATAATGTACACTTAGTCTTTGAACATTTTTATGATAGGGAATTGGGTGCAAAGTATTGTTAGGGACGTGGAGTATGTACCTTGGGAGATTATTTTGGTGCGTCTAACGCATAATCAAAGGCTTTGTTGTTGTTTTTTGGGGGGAGGGAATGGGGGCATTTACAAATGTGAGATATTTTGGGAGGTTCAATTTTGAGGGTACCTTGACGGGAAGAAAGTTATTACATAACCTCGGAAGCCGACTGCAAGCGATCCTTGTCTCTCCCATCATGAAAATGTTCTGGTATAGAATTGAACTACCATATAGATGTTGTTCATTTTGAAATTAAACATTATTATAGTTTATACTGTACATGTAGTTTGTCTGTTTATTGCAGCTTAACTAACCACAGTTTTAACCGATTTTTATTTGGTCCTGTGTACGAACAAGGTTTTGGAGAAAAGGGCAATACCGTCGGCCATTTTCTGCTCGAAGCCGCCGCCAGACTAATTTAAGCCGCGAAGGGCCCGTAGAAATTGGTCAAAATGTTTGAGATTGACATTATCCGCGTGTAAGGTGAGACGAGTTGAAAACCCAAAAGAGCGGACAACGTTAGTGGTTAACATTTTAGCAATTTACGCGAGCAATTTGCGGCAAATCTAAAGGCCCGGCCACACGATGCAACACTGCATGCAATATTAATGAAAAAAGTGCAATTGTTGCACGCAATATTGCAGACTGAAGTAGAATCCGATCCTACTTATGCCTCATTGCATGCAACAATTTCACAACCTGGCCACTAATCACAACATTGCATGCAATGGTTTGACGAAACGGTGAATTTTTTAGCCAATCACATTTCACGTAGGTTTCTTTGACCGCTCACCACAAAATCAAACTACTGGCCACACTGATTGAAACAATTGCGCGCAATATTGCATGCGGTGTTGGCCTTAAGCGCACCCCGACTCGCAAAGACTGAATTCTCGCTATATATCGCTGGACTTCGGGCACGAACGAGCGTGAAGATGAGGTATCCCAGGGTTCAACTCGCGTTCAGTCAAAATTTCACCGGTAAAATTGTCGGCCTTCACTGACTTGCTCGGGGGCCAGGATTATTTACAGAATCAATAAAGTGAGTTTATTCACAGGCAACCAGGGCGCGTGCGCTATTGTATCGTAGAGAACTGTACGACAAAAACGCAGCGTGTGAGGCCGGCTTTACACTCTCGCCCTCGCAAAACAGGTTCCGCAAATTCATACCCAACGCGTGAGGTGTTCGTGAATAATTGTTGTACAGTGCGACTCGAACTCGAAGAAGAGAAAAATTCCTGGAAACGAGGTTGGGAGTTGAAGGTGTAAAGCTAACCAATCAAATCGAGCCATTCTGACGATTTCTCTGGCATACCTTACTATAGGAAATTAACGCTCCTGGAAATTAACGTCAATGAAATTAACGCGATTTTAAGGACCAAATAGTTTCAATTCAAGAAAATTAACGCGTAAATGAACATACAAATTCCAAGTTAAGGAAGTTAACGCGAAAATACAGTACAAACACTTTTTCTTGTGACAAAGTGAACTCATTTTTCTTTTCAATAACAACAAAATACCGTAATTAAACTCACAACAATTCAGGCTATTGATTGATTTATCTGTTTTCCAATGAGATAAGGTCATGCAACTGATTTTTTCAAACGTTTCTTATATTAGAGAGTCGAAAATTTTGTAAAAATAAAGAAAATTAACGGCGCTAAAATTTACGCTCCACGAAATTAATGCTCCATAAAATTAACGCGAGATTTCCTATAATAAGGTAACCAGCCAGAGAAACTGCAAGATTCGATTCTCTTGTTCTATTTGAAGGTAGGAGTAAAGGGTCAGGGTCAAAAATATTTTATTTCATATTTGGAATTATTAAGTTCCTATTATGTATGGCACAGGTTTTTCCACTGGAAACTACTAGTAGAGAAGACAGTGTTACTGAGAAAATAAAAGATATTGACCTTCTGCCCGGTCACACCATCTTTAGACTTCAATAACTTTATAATGACGGATGATAGCGAGTTGAAACTTACTGTGTCAGTTTATAATCTGTCCTGGAACATTTTGCATTAACGGTTAAATAGTTATAAATATTGACCTTCTACCCGATCCAAAATCCTTAAAATTCAATAACTTTATTATTATTTTTTATTTCTTTGTTTTTAAAAAAAAAATTAATTAAAGTTTTAACAATACAAACGTAACATTACATTCCTTAAAGTGGA
Organism: Epizoanthus stellaris; assembly: GCA_025403545.1. Lineage (NCBI taxonomy): Eukaryota > Metazoa > Cnidaria > Anthozoa > Zoantharia > Epizoanthidae > Epizoanthus > Epizoanthus stellaris. The sequence continues at coordinate 9,829 of JAOBYG010168421.1, forward strand.
GAAATATGAAAAAAGAGTACATGATCGGTCAAAGTATAATAGAATGTTATTAAATTAATTCTGAATGCAACTTGCAAGGACCACGGTACACAAGAGAAGATCGAAGGTTTGAGATGATCCTGGACCTCGGGGGAAGATGCTCGTGCTGCGTTATTTAATTTTAAAACAAAACGAAAAACTTTCAGCAGGGCAAGCACTACAGGATTATCAAAGTCTTCTTCAATTCAGGGAGTACAAGATGTAACTGAAGAAAAACCGTTGTAATGAGGCAAACTTATTGGCTGATAAATTAATACAGGAACATAAACAGTAATTAAAGCCGATAAATTATTAAAAATAGTAATAAGAAAAGAGTGATATTTAACAATTATTCCCTGAAGTGGAGGTGACTAGTGGTGAATATTTTCCGCTAGGCGCTAGGCACCGACACTGAAGGGAATAATTGCTTTAGTATTTGCCAAACCAGTGAATAGAGACTGAACTAGAGCTTTATTTTCTTCAAAAAAGCAAAATTTACTTCACATATTAGGCACACGCTCGCATGCGGTGACGCATGAGTGGCCGGAGGTGAATAGCACTGGATAACCCTAGTTTGATTAACCAATCAGAGCGCGCGAAAAGCACTATT
>JAOBYG010168532.1:0-10455 GCA_025403545.1 Epizoanthus stellaris
TGGTGGAGTTTTACTCCGGCCAACAGCCGGACAACCCGGCCGCTTCAATGGTGGATTATTGCTCCGGCGTTCTCACTAGCGGCGGTGAACTGTAGCTGAGGGCCGAAACACCACTTGAGGCGACGGCAGGCTCGCCCACACCGCCGTCCTTCGATATGAGCGAAGCGGATGATCGGTTAGGGTCAACAGCAGCCGTGCCGATGGCCGTCCGTCTTGGTCTGCCATCGGGCTGAAAGCAGACACGATCTGCTGAAAAACGGATGTTCCGAGCGTAGTTTTGGCACAAATTCAATCTGAGACACCAGCCGTTTTTCGCGGGCCTAGTTATGTCTCTCGCAAGCTGCACAAACCTGCGCGCAAGGCTGGCTTCATTTGGTTGAGCCTCACGTCGCCAGGTGATGAAAACTGAGAACGACCTGGCCAACGATCGTGAGGCCATTCCGGTCACTTGCGCTCAACCGCTCCCGTTCATATTTCGGATTGTCCGAGATCAGGACGTAATCGCCTGCGGCCGTGACTTGGATGCGCTTTATGACCGCTTTGCCCTCTCGGGCGAGTACGTAAATGCAACCGTCGCGGAGCTGATCCTCGGCCGTGTTTATGACTACCGACGTGCCGTCCGGAATTGTTGGATGCATCGCGTCGCCTGACGCTGTCATCAAAGCAGCCACGCCATCGGAAATTCCATAATGCCCGAACATTTCCACGCCGACCAGGACGCGTGACACTGGGAGGAACTGCTCGCCGGCTACAACACCTTCAGCCGATTCCTGAAGGACGGGCAGATTGATCAGTCGTTCATCTGCAGGCGACTGTAAGCCCATCAACCAATCGATCGAGTAGCCGGACTCCGCGCACATCTCAGCGACGTTGAACAGCGATGGCCTTGCCTTGCCCTTGCGCCATTTCCAGACGGATTCCCGCCCGACGCCGAACCGCTCGGCGACCTTCGTCGGCCCGCCCAGGGCTTCAATAATGGTGCTCAAACGCTCCTCGAAGACGGCCGAAATCCCCTTTTCCGATGTCTCCGGGTCGATCTGTAGCGGTTCCCTGATCACAAAAACCTCTTGCGCGTTTACTTTAAATCAACGTATGTTTCGTTAAAAGCAACTAACGTTGCTTTTGAAGTCACAACTCGACGGGCAAACATGCGCAGCAAATGGGACAGATATTCGATCAGCGCCGAGATTAAACGACGTGGATCGACCCTTGCTGCCATTTCGCGTTCTGCCGGATTGGCGGAGTCCACCGCCCGAGCCGCACTGATGAAACCTTGCCCGGCTGCCAACCAGGCAATTGCCAAGTTCCTGAATTGCTCACTCCACGAGTTGTGGCCCGATTGGTACCGAGAAGACGGGACCCGCAGGCTGGAAGCCAAGTCTAGCCGTTTTTCCAACCGCGCGAAAGCAGCGGTCTGAAAGGAGTTTGACGCATGTCACCGACGACAATCTTCAAGGCAGTTGACCACCATCCGACCTGGGGACCTTTGGTCCGCAACCTCGCAGCGTTCGTTGCGCTCGGCACTTTTGTGACGGCCATCTTTATCTGGGCAGTCATCGCCACAGTGCCGGGTAACGTCCAATGACGGACGGTCCCGAATTCGTCATTAGGAAGAGCAGCGAAGCGGCGCCGGACGGCAAAAGCTTTTTCACCGGTCAGATTAACTTGGTCGAAGATGCCGACGGCGACACCAATCCGATCGCCCAGACGGCATTCTTCATTTCCGAGGCCCACACATTCTCGACGTTCGACGAGGCAGCCGCGTGGGCTGCGTTGCTCGATCCTTTTAATGACACCTACTTCGTCGCGGTAATCGTGCCGGGAGCCGAGCCGACGGCAGTTCCGGTTGCCGTCATGCCGACAGGCTGGGGCCTCGAACCAGCGGAGCGCGGCGACGTATGAAGCTGGTCGAATACAGATCCGTCCCACTGAGCCAGATCGAAGTCGGCGACCGCCTGCGACCAGTCGACCCGGACTACGTCCAGACGCTCAGCATTTGGATTGAGGAAGTTGGCCTTCAGCAACCGGTCGAGATCTGGAAGCCGAAAGGCAGGAAAAAGTTCAAGCTGAATGCCGGCGCCCATCGTCTGGAGGCTTGCCGTCGCCTGGGCTTCAAAGAAATCGACGCCAAGATTGTGGAGCCTGAAGGCGACGACCCTGATGCCGAATCGCTCATGAGCGAGATCGTCGAGAATGTCGCGCGCCATGACCTTAACCCGCTCGATCGTGCGGCCAACTTGTTCCATCTTAAAGAAGTGTGGGAACGCCTGCATCCGGCGACCAAATGGGGCGGAAGCCGGAAGAAGGGCGGGGGCATTTCCCAGGAAGATCATCAAGTCGCCACCGTGGCAACTCGATTTTCGACCGACGCCGCCGACAAGACCGGAATATCGGAACGCACGATCCAGCGTGCTGTGGCACTGCACGGACAACTCTCGCCGCTGGTCCGGTCCCGCATCGCCGGAACGGATATCGCGCGACAACAGTCTCAACTGGTCAAGCTGGCCGAGCTTGATGCTGAACAGCAGGCGCATGTCGTCGAAGTCGTGCTCGACACGGGCAACGACATCAAGACGGTCGCGAAAGCTATCGTCGAGATGGAGGGGCCGACACCGGCAAAGAAAGAGGCTGTCAACAAGACATTCAAGCGCCTTCAAACCCTGTTTCTCAGCCTGCCTAAACGCGACCGCAGAGTTTTTGTCGAGTGGCTGCAGGACCAAGGTGAAATCCCCCAGGCAGAGAGTGAGGGCAAGCGATGACCGACTGGTTCACTGCTGCCGAACTCGCCGAACTTGATCTGCCGGGAATGCCGGCATCCAAGCGACGGATTAACGCAATGGCGTTGCGCAAGGGCTGGGCGGAAGCGGTGGACCGGGCCGGCAGGCCGCTGGCGAGAAAACGTGACGGCGCTGGCGGCGGTATGGAATACCACCGGGCGTTGTTTTCACAACTATCCCAATCACGACTGGCAGCGGACACTCTTTCCGACCAGGTGGAAGTCACACAAGACAACACGTCGATTGAGGCGCCATTGATCGAGAGCCGGCGTCGCGATGCCAGGCTGGTAATTCTCTCGCTGGCATCCGGTCACGCGCGGCTATGCCCTCTTGCGCGCTCCGCCGCCGACGAGTTGTTCGCCAATGCCTGGAGTCGAGGCAAGATCCCAGTCGACGCATGGTTACTGGAGACGGTGCCTTCTCTGTCTGGAAGGACCCTCAAGCGCTGGCGCAGTCTTGCGAAATCGGGCGACACCACTGCACTCGCCGGGCGCTACAAACGGCAGAGCAAGTCGGCACTCGATCGACCTGAAATCAAAACCCGTATCGCCGCTCTCATGGTTGCGCAGCCGCATCTAACCGGTGATCAGATCCGCGATCTGGTCGCAGACGAGGTCGAGCTGTCGGGGCAAAACCTGCCGAGTGTGCGCGCGTTTCAGCGGGCAATGGCGCGGGTGAAGGATGAGCTTGGGCATTCCCTGGTCAAGCTGACCGATCCTGACCGCTACCGGGGAACGCTTCGAATTACCGGTGGTGAGATGAACTCACACGTCGAGCGACCGAACCAGCTCTGGGAGATCGACGCCAGCCCGGCCGATGTGTTGACGCGTGATGGTCGCTATTCGCTCTATGTCGTGATCGACGTCTGGTCGCGCCGGATGATGGCCTCGGTCACCAAGACACCGCGCACCCAGGCCCAACTCGCCTTGGTCCGGCGCGCGATACTGGAATGGGGCGTGCCTGACGTCCTGCGCACGGACAACGGCTCCGATTTCGTATCGCGTCACGGACGGATGGCGCTGGCTTCATTGGGCATCGAGCAGGAAGTCACACCACCGTTCTCGCCGGCCAAAAAGGGAACGGTAGAGCGCGCAATCGGCACCCTGCAGCGTGGCCTGATGCCCCTCCTGCCGGGCTTCATCGGTCACAGCGTTTCTGATCGCAAGACTATCGAAGCGCGCAAGGCCTTTGCAAATCGGCTCGGTGAAAGTGAAGACGCGATGTTCTGCGTCGATATGGACCCTGAAGAGCTGCAGGGGCACATGGATGCCTGGATTGCCAACAAGTACGCCCATAAGGCACATCGCGGCATCGACGGTCAGACACCGTTTGCGGACCGGGTGACGCCAGCGACGGGGTTGATCGACACGGACGTTGTCGACCGCGCGCTTGCCGATGCCGACGCGCAAATCGACGGCTACTTGGCCGGGCGATACCAGTTACCGCTTTCCACGACGCCGGCACTGGTCACCGACCTGGCCCAGGTCATTGCAATCTACAAACTCCACCGCAGAACACCGGACGCGAAGATCCAGAAGGATTATGACGACGCCATCCGGTCTCTACGTGACATTTCCAGCGGGGTGATCCGCCTGGACGTCGCCGGTGTCGAACCGGAAGCCGCAGGCACCTCCGGCGTGACCGTCAGCGATCGCGATCGTGACGTCACGCCGGAGAAGATGAAGGGCTTCATATGACCGGCGTGAGACTAATCTTCGATGGGCTGGACGACGCGCTTGTTTCGTTCAGTCGCGCCGCCGCGCACTCCGAAGATACGCAAGTGCTTTATGACGGACTGGCTGCCCTGATCGAAAGCCGGACCAGGCGCAGGATCGCGGATGAGAAGACCGGGCCGGATGGCGTTCCCTGGCCACCGTGGTTGCCGGCCTATGCGGAGAGCCGTCGCGCGGGGCAATCGCTGTTGCGAGGTGAAGGCAACTTGCTGGATTCGATCCAGTCGATCGCCACGGAGAATTCGGCCGAGATCGGGTCGAACCTAGTCTACGCGGCAATTCACCAGACCGGCGGCACGACGGCGCCACATGAAATCAAGCCGAAGCGTGCGAAGGCACTTGCCTTCGGCGGAGGTGTATTCGCCCGCGTGCAACATCCCGGATCGAAGATCCCGGCGCGGCCGTTTCTAGGTCTTGACGAGGAAGACGGGCGGGACATCGAACGCCTGGTGGGCGACTGGCTGCTCGGACCGGAAGGATTGGGTGATGCACGTTGAAGATTACATAGCGGGACTCGCATCTTCGGTCGCCGATCTATCCACATGTGATCGGGTCGTGAAGAAACTCCTGCCGGATTGGGAGTGGTCGAAAACGCCGGAGGGAGAGATTCTCCTGCATCCGCCGCACGATCCCGACGGCCTTAAGCGCACGAGCAGCTTGGTACCGGACGACCTTTCTGCGGCATTCCTTGCAGCCCTTCTCCGCGCTTTGGCGCAGGTCATAGAGAAGGGGAGGCTTGGCGATGTTGGTTGATGAAGTCGTAACCAGGCTTGATGCCACCATTCCGGATCTGTCAAAGCGGATCGAGGGTGCGGCCGAGCTGGCCGCGCTCGTCACCGACGGCAACCTGCCGCAGGTGATGCCGGCTGCGTTCGTCCTTCCCCTGGGCTTGCGCGGACAGGCTGCCAGCGCGGTCACCGGTTTGTTCAGACAGGAGACCGGCGAGACGGTTGGCGTGGTGCTGTTCAATGAGTCTGCCGGCGACGGCACTGGTGCTCTCGCGCTGCCGACGATCGAGACGCTGGCCGATGCGGTGATCGCGTCGATCGCCGGTTGGGCGCCTGGCAACCAGATCGGCGTTTTCATCCTTGGCACCGCTCGGCTCGTCAGTCTCACCGGCGGCGTTGTCACCTACCAGGTCGACTTCATCATCCAGGACCAACTGAGGATCAACACATGAAGACGGTTTCTGAAGGCGGGAGCTACATCCGTGACGACGACGGCAAACTTAAGCGTGTCGCGCACACAGCGTCCGCGCCAGGTCGCGATGATGTCGCGGCCGATAACAAGGGCGCTGGTGACACGGCATCTTCGAAGTCGGGCGCAAAAGTGAAGACCACCAGAAGGGGAACCGGCAATGGCTGATCCGATCAAATGGCGTTCCAAGGTCATCCTTGCCAAGATGGAAACCGTATACGCGACTGACCCGGTTCCGACCGGCGGTGCCAACGCGATCCTGATGACGGACGCCAGCATCGTGCCGATGGAAGGTGAAGACGTCAGTCGCAACCTTGAACGTCCTTTTCTTGGCAACCAGGGCACGATCGCGTCGGGCCTGCGGGCCGTGCTGACGGGTTCAACCGAATTGGCCGGTTCGGGCACCGCTGGCACCGTGCCGGCTTGGGGCGTCCTGGCTCGTGCGAGCGGTCTGGCCGAGGTGATCACGCCGGTGACGAGTGTCGCCTATTCGCCGATCACCAATGGCCACGAGAGCGTGACAATCTATTTCTGGATTGGAAACACGCGCCACGTTCTCAGCGGCGCGCGCGGTACCGGCGTTATCACCGTCAATGCCCAGGGCATTCCCACGATTGCCTGGACCCTCACTGGTCTCTGGAACGAGCCGGGCGAGACGGCGCAGGCGACGCCCGACTTCACGCCCTGGCAGGCGCCATTGATTGCAAGCGACGCAAACACGCCGGTGTTCACGGTGGCGGCAATATCCCTCGTCATGCGCAATTTCAGTCTCAATCTCGGTAACCAGGTCGAACCGCGCCTGCTGGTAGGGCGCGAAGAGATTCGCATCGTCGATCGAGCGGAGGAGATCTCGGTACAGGCCGAAGCGTTGCCGTTGAGCACGCTCAATCCGTTCACACATGGGACGGTTGCCGGCAACACCTCCGCGATTGCCGCGCCGGCCTGCGAGATGCAACGGCCCCAGCCCTACAACAGTGAGCAGGGCGTTGCCGAGTGGTCGCTGGCGCTCATGCCGCTGCCGGTGTCGGGCAATGATCAATTCAGCATCACGCTGACCTGAGTGTTCAACCGATCGGGCATCAATAAACGCGATTGAAGGAGGCAATAATCCATGTTCACAGTTCAAGATAATCCCACATTCGGCCGCACCGTGGAGGTGAATGTGCCTACCGACGAAGGGTTCCGAAAAGAAAGTCTGAAGGCACGCTTCAATATCATCCCCGCCGACGAGATGGACGACTATCCCTTTGAGACGGCGACTGGAACGACCGACTTTCTGAAACGCGCTGTAGCTCACCTCGACGATCTGGTCGACGAAGAAAAAATGCCAATGGTCTACGACGATGAACTTCGGGATCGTCTCCTGGCTATTCCCTTTCTCCGCCAGGCATTGGTTCGCGAATACATTCGCGGGGCGCAAGGCGCCGCAGAGGGAAACTGAGATGGGCCGCGCGATCCTGGGCGCGTGGTGGCGAGGGGCAAGCCAGGCCGGAAGAGGACGAGCCGGAAGCGGTGGCGGATGCCAGGCGCTGGGGCATGGATTCGGACGCGATCGCCGCGATCGGCGCCGCTCTTTCAGGAATGCAGTCGCGTGACGATGCCGGCATCAGTGCGAAGGCGTTTGCCGACGAGTCACAAAAGGTCTTGCGGTTCCGGCTGGATGAGAACATCAGACAGCTTCGAGAACAGCTTCAAGACGGCGTGTCCGGTTTCTTGTCGGGCCTCTTCACCGGCGGCAATGAATTCGGCGAGCGTGAGGTCAAACGCAGTTTCGATGGTCTGGCGGGTGCAATTGCCGGCCTTGAAGAGAGCGCGGGGGCCGGTCAGCCCAACGTTGCCAAATTCCGCGAGGAGCTGGTCGAACTTGCCAAAGCTGATCCCGACCTGACTGAGAAGGTAAATGATCTCCTGGAGGCATCCGAAGCCATCAGCAAGTTGGGCCGCGCGCTTGGTGGTGAAAGCGAGGGTGCGTCGGATCGGATCTCGAAGGTTGTAAAGGGCCTGAACGAGGAGATCTCGGCGATCGGGCGCTCGAAGCTTCAAAACGAGATCCTCGATGCGCAAAGGAAGGCTGGCGTTTCGACCGCCTCGGTCGAGGGCCAGGCGATCGCAGCACTTGCCACCAAGCATTTCCAACTGGAGGCGGCGACCAAGGCGTCGACGATCGCGGCCAAGAAGGCCAGCACCGAACGACAACGCGCGGCGAAAACAGCGTCCGACCTGGTTGCGGAGCTGCGCGAGGAACTGGAGCTGTCACGCCTGGGCAATGCAGAGCGCGAAATTGAAATCAATTTGCGCGAGGCCGGCGCGGCGGCGACGTCTCAACAGCGAACCGAGATCATCGAGCTGACCGGTGCGATCCGCGCGTCACGGGAAGCGCGAAAGCAGGAGAAGGAACAACTTGAAGAACTGCGCGACGTGGGAACGGCCGTTGCGGACGGTCTCACCGACGCGTTCCGGCGCTTTGCGGAGACTGGCAAACTCAGTTTCAAGGATATGGCAGGATCGATCCTGCAGGACCTAGCACGTATCGCACAGGGGGTGGCAACCGAAGGCCTGGGTAATCTGATCGGCGATGGCCTGAGCAGCTTTTTAGGTGGTGGGTCGTTTGGTGGAGGGCCGACTAACATTATTCCCTCCGCCAAAGGCAACGCCTTCCGGGGCGGGCAGAAGGTCACTGCGTTCAATGCCGGTGGCGTGCCAGGTCTGATCACACAACCGACTGCGTTTCCGATGCGCGGCGGCGGTGTTGGTGTCGCCGGCGAGCTGGACGACGAGGCGATTTTTCCTCTGGAACGCAGTCCAGGCGGCAAGCTCGGTATTCGCGGTTCGGGCGGCGGCGGCGACACCCTGAACGTCAATTTTGCACCTACCGTAAATTCGTCCATTGGAGCGGTTGACCGGGCTTGGCTCGAAGGGAAGCTGCAGCAGTTCAAGGGCGAAATTCTGACAATCATCAAGCGGAACCAACGCCAGCAGATCCTGGCACGCTCCGACAGCTTCGTGAGGCCGTGAAGTGGTGGAAATTGTCGACCTTCATCAGTTTGGTTTGTTCGTCGAGGGGCGCAGCTTCCAGCTACTGCCTACCACCCTGGGTTCGACTGCACTGCTGACCGGCACTCTGTCTCCGGCCGGCCCGACAGTGCAGCGGTGGGTTGCCAGGTTCACGTCCGGCCCACAGGACCAGTTGGAGTGGCGATTGTTCGACGGCCTGATCGCCAGCCTGAGGGGCAGGGTTGGCCTTACCCGGTGCTTCGACCCTGGGCGGCGCGAGACCATTTTCGACCTGGTCGCCGCGAAGACGACAACAACCTGGGACGACGGCACCAACTGGGACGATGGCACTGGCTGGGAGGATGGCGGTCTACCGCATGCCGTAGCAATTGACGAGGCGGCAAAACGCAATGCCCGCAGTTTGGTTATGAAATCCTTTCCGGGATCGACGTCAGGCGTTCTGCGTTGGGGCGATCTGTTCGAGATACGGCCGTCCGGTGTGCCGGCGCCACACGGTCACCTCTACATTGTCAAGCGCGTCGCCAACTCAGACGCTAATGGCCGTTCAAGGGTTGAATTCGAACCAGGTTTGCGAACAGGCGTTGCTCCAGGAGACATGGTGGTCCTTCGCGACGCTTCGACGGTCTTTCGGCTGGCGAGCGATGGCGAGGGCGAAATGAACGTGAACGCGCCGAATATCGGACAGTTCGGAATGGCGCTCGTCGAAGTGCTGCCGGAGGCCTGACGGATGGCGGTTTTGACAACACTCGGGCTACAGCAATCGATCCGCAATGGATGGCCGCGTGTCTGGCTGGCCTACTTCGACCATCCGGACGGCGAGGTCTGGGTGTGGTCTGGCGTTGGTGACCTTGTCTATGACGGGCAGACCTATAAAGGCATCGGTCATTTGGGTGGGATCGGCGGTGTCGGCGGGTCCAAGCGCCTGGCAGTGCGACAGATAACGTTCGAGCTGCGCGGCATTCCCGCCGATGCGTCGGAATACCTGAACAAAGACATCACAAACCGTGCTGCACGGGCCTGGGTGGCCGGCATGGATATTGATGGAAGCGAAGTGAACGGGTCCGCCTGGCAACTCGTCGACGGGAAGGCCGACTATCAGGAGCTGCCGATCGAGGATGATGGAACGGTCACGGTTCGCCTGCATATCGTCGAGCCGGTGTTCTCGATCGAGCGGGCGCAAGATCTTCGATGGACTGCACAATGGATGAGGGAACAGCACGGTGCCGACATCACAGGCCTGGACCGGATGTCGGAGCTTGCCAATGCTGCGAAGAATTGGACACGGACATGAGTGGGTATGCATTTACGCCCGCGATTGGTGACGCGGTCTCTGAGGCCGGGTCGTCGCCTATCGTCTGGGGCCGATCGGACTGCCTAATGTGGATCGCTGACATCTATCGCGAGGTCCTGGGCGTCGATCCTGCCGCGCCATATCGCGACCGCTACACAACGAAGCGCGGTGCGTTTCGAGTATTGAAGAACGACGGTGTCGGTGATGTCGAGGGGGCGCTTGTCGACTGTGCCAATCGCTTGGATTGGACTGACATTGCCCCGGACGAGGCGGTCATTGGTGATTTGGGCCTGATCGACACTGCCGAAGGCCCGGCCGGTGCCATCCTCTATCGCGAGATCTGGTGCGGCCGCATCGATAACGGGTTTTCAGCCTGGCGCACGCCGTGCGTCAGGCGCGCCTGGAGGGTCAACTAGTGCCGCCTGTAATCGCAGCCGGTATA
>JAOBYG010168643.1:0-10454 GCA_025403545.1 Epizoanthus stellaris
GCATTGCACAGGAACAGGCTGTTAATTAGTATTATAAGAATCCAGCAGACTGTCTTTTAGTTTCTTCTTAAAAGTTGGTTTTTTGAGGTTTTTTAGTTGTTCATCAATTGAGTTCCATACTTTTGCACCGGTATATCTAATATTGAATTTTCCATAGTTTGTTCTTACTCGCGGGAGAGAAAAAGACGATTTTGACGCGAGTCTTGTGTTGTAACTGTGTTTTTGATTTAACCTTAGTAAAGAATGAATTAAAGATGCTAGGTAGCTTGCCAGAATGGTAATCATACATAAAAATTGCATTGTGAAAATATATAAGGTCAGGAAATTTGAGTATGTTCAGTTTGATAAAAATTGGATTTGTGTGCTCACGGTAATCGGAAAACGTTATGATGCGAATGGCTTTTTTCTGAAGGACAAATAAAGGATTAATTGTAGTACTGTACGTATTACCTCATGCTATAAGGTCATATGTATAAAAAGGATAGAGTAAAGAATAATAAAGATTATAGTGAGAATATCAGTGGTTACAAAATGTCCGAGTTTAGACAAAGCTCCAATGTTTCGATTTATCTTTTTGGTCAAAAAGGATATTTGTGCTTTCCAATTCAGATGACAATCAATTATAACTCCTAGATATTTAATATGTTTCTCGTGTTTTAAAATTTTATCTTTAATTACTATTTTAACGTCATAATTCAATTTATTTTGAGAAGGATGGAAAACAACAAAATTAGATTTTTCTATGTTCAGTGATAGTTTATTGGCACAGAGCCATTCATGAACTCGAGATAACTGTTCACTGGCTATTTGTTCTAGGGCTGTAAGGCTTTTATCTGCATAAAAAGATTGGAATCGTCTGCGAAAAGATGAAAATCAAATATCCTAGATGAATTCTGGAAGTCATTTATATATAGCAAAAAGAGAAGGGGCCCCAAAACTGATCCCTGAGGAACGCCACAAGAGATTACTCTTGTTGTTGATTTCTCATTACCTAGGGAGAGGCATCACTTTTTTAAAGTTATTTTCCCTATAGCTATTTTATGAAAGATTTTAAAGCGTGCATGTCGGCATGGCCCCCTGTAAACTGACAAAATGTACTTTTATTGTATCCCGAATAGTTGTTCCAGCGCAACTCTACTCCAGTTGTTTGTGCATATCGATGCTGGCTGTAATGGACCGATTGCTTTTCAAGTGTGTTCCAAAGATCCAGTTACAAAAGTCAAGGAAGAAATTCAGGATAGATACGGTATATCCCCAGAAAAGGTGAACCTCTGCGATGAAAAACACAATAAGGTGTGTTGACAGTTTAAATTCATCAGTTCTTCTTAGTTTTCTCATCCATTCAATTCACTGTTCCATATCTCTTTTCTTTAGAAAGATAGTTCAATGATTCAAGTCTCGAGTACAAATTAACGACCTCGACTGTTTCTTTCGTGTTACCTTTAAGGTTTGGCCGTTGCTGTCTTTCGATGATAATGGGATCAAGAACGAGACAAATCTCTACGCGATAGTTGCAGGAGGACTGTTAGGTGGGATGGACCCTCCTGGAGCGTCGGGTACGTACTTATAACGTATTTGCAGACCATTTTATTTCGCACAAAAGTACTTTCTATACTTACAGCTTTTTTGTTATTAAGAATATAAAATGTTAGTGCAGAAATCTAAGATTCGCAAGTTGATGCTAAAACGCGCAAGTTCGATGTACAAACTTGAGTTGACTTGGATCATCATATGTGTCTCTGCAAGTCCGTCCGTTTAGCCACCCTCTTACATAGAATACAAATCCCTGAAGAAATCGTCTTTTAAGGTGGTTCAATAGGGTTTTTTGACCGCGCGAAACATGGGCACGAAAATGGCAGCTTTGCGCGCGCTCGAGCTTTAAAAATCAGGAAGGCAAAACAAACGAATTGATGACCGCCCGGCGAAAGGAGTATCAGCTGTTTCGTATTGGCTTTCCCGTAGGATTTCACTGAGAACTTATTTTAACATCTCAAATTGATAGAAAAGACGGTAATTCTGGTATTTTTCAAACAACCTTAGTCGGTAGTATTAAAACAAGAATCTTGAAAAACAATTAAACTCAGTTCGAGAGGTCGTGGCCGTGGGTTCGATTCCCGGCCGCCGCAGACTTTTGTGCCAAACTTTTTTTCTCTTCTTTTCGCACTAAAAGTTGTATTATCTTCTCCTAAACCAACATTTGACTCATTATTTTTGTTTCTTCTTTCTCTTATATTTAGAGCATTTGCGTTTTTGCTCTCTAGTACTTCAAAGTGTTGGAAATTGAAGAAAGAATGTAAGAAATATCTCAAGAAAGTGCTCTTCCAAAAGCTTTCGATCAGCAACAAGTGAACAATATATCTTTCTAATGTGTTTTGAGTCTTTTATCCCGTTATAAATATTACATTTATAGCACTGCTTTCATTCCTATACTCTTCTTCTATCAGTCCTCCTCTTGATTAGATGTTCGAAAATTTACTTCTACCCACAAAATCAACACTACCAAAATCTAACTCGTTCGCCATTTTATTTCTGAAAATCGTGCATGGGTTTGCGATTTAGCTCAACTCACTGGGTGAGTTAAGTTTAGCCCACAAATTAACCCTGAGTTAGTGGTAATGGACCTTCGAACAACCGAATCTAACCCCCTGTTAAATTTTAACTAATAACCCTGGGTTAAAAGTTAACCCACTTTTGTGTAACCGGACCTAAGATACAAAACCACACCACACGTGTTCGACAGATCAATGCATGCACACTTGTTGATCTTGTAAAATCTGCATTTTGATTACGTAGTACGTTCCTGAAAGGTTTTGTCACATTTCCTTCAGTGAAATGTTCTCAAATTTGGCTGAGAGATAAATACCGCCTTCTTTTTCCTAATATTTGTTTCCAATTATAAAATAAAAATTGTAATTGTTTTAATGTTCAAAAACACAAACTGTGATATAGCGGTGAAACCAACTTTGTAACCCCCAATTTTGTTTTTGTTTTTATAAAAATCATAGTTATAACTTAAGGCGCTGTTACACTGAGCAATTTTCTCAGCAACTTGTCTCGCAATGGTCGAAAACGTATCGTTGCAGTTGCCGAGGTGAGATGTTACACGGTACAACGCAATCAGCAACTTGCAACGATTTATGACGAGAGAGGTTGGGGAGAAATAGATTACAAAGACCTGCGCATGCGCTCTTGATCGCGCTTGGGAAGAAATTGCGAGACAAGTTGCTGGAGGGGTGTTACACTGTGCAACGGCGCTTGAAAGTTGCTGCAATCGTTGCGAAAAGTAGAACTGAGTTCTACTTCGTGCAATCTTGCGTGCAACAAAAAAAATTGCGAGACAAGTTGCTGAGGTACCCGCGTTGCGAGACAAGTTGCTGAGAAAATTGCACAGTATAACAGCGCCTTTATTATTAAATACGAACATCTGGTTATTGGAATTCTAGCATTTTGATTGGTTCCACAAGCGATGGTTATCAGCTCATAACCATCAATCATGCCTTGTATGGAAAAAGTTGTTTCTGAAACAGAACAGGTGTTTCTTAAATCTTTCAATGTTTCTTGTTTTACACTAAAGTCCGTTCGGTTTACACAGAATTAAAACAGAAGAAGGTAATTTTAACTTTTTATTTAATAAAACAATAATTCCACCCACACTTGTTGGATATGAGATGATTATAACCAACTCAGCGCTGCGCGCCTCTTTGGCTATCTATCACCTCATATCCAACGCGTGTTCGTAGAATAATTGTTAATAAATATAACGTTATAACTTTGTGGAAAGTTACAATTAATTTCACCGAAGAAATTTGGAGGAAATCTTGAATTACGCCTTGAAATGACAAAAATCGGTTGTTTTCAGATCCATCCTATTCTACGATACTAGTTCAAAAGTTTAGAAAGAAAGGTGCAAGTTATAGTTTATTATCCGGTAGTCAAAGTTAGTTGGGTTTAAATACACAAACATTAACAAAGGTAAGAATTTGATGCTTTTAGCGCACGCCAATGAAAAATGAAAATCCTATTGAGCCACCTTAAAAGTACAAACAAATTGGGAACCTTGACTTGTGCGCCTTCAGCACGAGTGAAAATAGTAAAAATAGTAGCAGCTAATCATAACATGTGTAGCCACTAGTCACTCAAGGAGAATTCTTAACAGTATTCTTTGTAGTAGTTCAGATTACTGCATAATTATACACATTGTTCTTTTGTAATTTATTAGAATTGCTTATACTATCCATTATTTCTATCATGTCAGTGGCCAATCGATGTACGAATCCAGAGAGAAGATCAAGTCTTGTCGGTAATTCTCACTCCGAGTACTTGGGACGGAAAAGGCCTCCTGGGGTAAGTACTGCTGGCAATAATAGCAAGTGTGTTTAGTTTTATTCTTATCCATACTGGTACATGCGTCAATTTGAAAGTGTATTTTGTCTGTGATGATCATAGTACAATTGTTTATAATTACACATGGCTCTCAATTACCAGTTTACCACGAATCATTAATATAATCAATGACACATTAACTAGAAGTTTCAAATCGCAATTGAAATACTGCCAAACGGTTGTTTTAAAACTCAGCAAGAATCTACAAAGCTGAATAAATGCTGTAATAATAAAATTTAACTGCTTCATACAGCCGGCTCAGTTCATTGCAATATAAATTTTCAAGCCTCATGGCAACTCACTGTTCTGTTGCCATGGCTTCGCTAGGCTGCTGTGAGTGTGTTCATTGCAGTGACCCAAGGAATAACCTTCCTTTGCTCGGTTCCGTTAGTGTGAGAGCTAATTCTACGACGCTCTTGATTAAATAACTTCAGCCGTCAGGAGCACCAGACAATCCAACGTCATTCTCGGAAACCACCATACTGTACCTTTGGGAGTAGTAATATAGGGATAAAATAAGCCAGATTTTCGGGGCATTATGCAAATTGTTCAGAATGTTCTGGACATTTTCATAAATATTCATATTTAACCCCAAGGGCGTCCCATAAATATTCATTTTTCAGACTTTGCTTCTCATATGATGTCAATATGAGCATTCTATAATTATTCAAGCAACGAATAATGGACATTTGGCACACATTAGAGTCACCAGATCTTTTACAAGGATGGCTTTGTGTTTATTGTTCTTCGTCTTGTTGTTTTGTTGTTGTTCTTCATCATATTCAAGAGCATCTTTTCGGGAGACTTCTGTTGATAGTTTGTCTGCTTTGTTGAAGTGAGCTTTTTCTAAGTTTTTGTCTTCTTCCTTTTCACTTTCTTCACTCTCAGAGTCTAAGAATCCTTCCTCCATACTCACATTTTCGTCACCTTAATAATTCATTTTCTAAGCATGACTCTGTCCGTACAGTGTGACAGCTACTTTGTACTGAAATCCTGAGATGCATTTCTGTTTTTATAGCAAAATCAAGCTGAGACAGCTGAGAAGTGCGGTGATTAATTGAAGAGGTGGTTGCTTAAACGACCTAAGTGACCCTTTTTTAGTTCAGATTTTTGGAAGCTTCAAAATCACTGTACTTTCTCATGCCTACGGTGTCCACTAGACTTATAAAGTGAAACTTAGATTGTTTGATTGCTTTAACACACGATTTAGGGAGGCAGGCAGAGTTTGGCAAAGTTTGAGAGGGGTGTCGCGGAACCGTACAAGTCATAGGTGAATTTTTGCATCAAGATTGCCAGTATAAGCCTTTCCTGTTTCTCTTAACACATCCACACTGTGCCTCTTTCTCTCTCTATCGCTTTTTTTTTAAGTCTGTTACCTCAAACTATATCCCTAAAATATTTTCCCGGAAAGTTAACTTAAGTACTTATTTCTGGCCAACCTGCGTGATATTTGATGTTTTATCTGTGCAAACAGAACTCAATTTGGCTCAGTATTCGCTGAGGTATGGCTGCATCATACGGCCGATTTAGAGAACAAGGTATTTTGAAATGCATGAATTTAATGATGTTAAAACAGTACATGTTTAACAGCTTGTTGTCAAGTTCTCGTAATTTGCATGTTTATGTTGTCACTATATCTGCAGATTCAAGGCTGGAATTTTTATGGAAGTTAGCCATTTTAGAG
Organism: Epizoanthus stellaris; assembly: GCA_025403545.1. NCBI lineage: Eukaryota > Metazoa > Cnidaria > Anthozoa > Zoantharia > Epizoanthidae > Epizoanthus > Epizoanthus stellaris. The sequence continues at coordinate 6,068 of JAOBYG010168643.1, forward strand.
CTTAGAAACTTCGTGGTATAGATAATATAGCCTTACTAGACACTTTAGGCACATGAAAGTGGAAGAATTTCATAGATTTCAAGACTCGACCTGAAAAGGTCACTTAGGTCTTTATGCACCCAGCTCGTCAACTTCAACAAATCCTCCATCATGTTTTCCTTAAATGGTACTGTCGTGTTGGCCAGGTCATATAATTCTTTGTAATGCAGGAGCTTGTTCTTTTGTTTCTCTGCAATAGGGATGTATGAACCTGCTCAGGGGCTGCAGTTTGCAAAAATAAATTCTTGTAATGAGGTGAAGAAGAATGACCCAAGAGGTGTAAATAGCCATGATTTCGGCAAATTAGATGAGACATAAGCAGGATTCACACATACTACTGAAATATTTACATAGTTTGAACTTTATATAGCTACTCGATAATTCAAAATATTAACTCTTTCAGCCCAGAGTACGACATATGTCATACTGACATGATATGCTAATTTGCCCAAGTACACATTTCTGAGTACCCTCTTGTTTTCTTGTTTTTCGTTTTTGCTACTTCCTAATATGGGCATGTCATGCATTCCCACGTTCTCTTCATCATGACCGATATATTTGGTGAATCAAATGATGAGGATTTTTACGGGTTTGAGCTTGAATTTGTCAGATTCAGACGATGGAGATTTCAGTGATGAAGTAATCAAAGACCTGGCAGCACTTGTGAACAATGGCAAGTAAGTTTATTTCAACTGGAGTGAAGAAACAAGGCCGCTTGATGTTTCTTCGTTCACTAAAAATGTTGGACTGATTAATATGCCACTCAACAATACTTCTATGTTGGCCTTCTTCAGTAAGTTGTTTATTCTACAGCTCATTCATCTCCTTGTGGTTCAAACAAGCCTGTTTATGAAGCTCACTTCTGTTCGCTATGACATCAACTGTTACGACTCAGAGGGCAACACACATTTCACAACCTACCCCTGGTTTTTATTCAATGTTTTTATCTGCGATGCACACATTTTGGATTGTATTTACCACACAAATGACCAAAGAAAACAACTTCAGCTCAATTAGCCCTCGAAAAGCAACTCATCAATGGCTTTACCTTGCAAATTGAATAGCCTATTCTTCAGGGAAAATCGACGGTAGAAAAAAGCAGTGTGTCCAAGGCAAGAAATCAGAAAGAAAAACGCCAAAAGGAAAAAAATGAAACAAAATTTAAGTGCCAACCGTGCGCTATTGCACTGTGCAAGGTGACATGTTTCAACGAGTACCACAACTATTGACTACTCGCACTGTTGTTGGTTTCAAAGCAATTTTATATTTGTTTCCTTGCACTTATACCACAGAAGGTAGTTCAGTGATTGGCTGTGGATGTACTCTTATGTCAAGATAATAGGGCTGGGACGAAGGCCAAAAAACTCTTCGAAGGTTCATTGAGTTTTTCGAACGAACCTTCGAACCTTTGTTTCTATATATGATATAAATCAATGAAAACTTCAGTTAAAAAATGTATTTCCCATATGGTCACAGGAGCGAACGAGCAGAAACTCGTAAAACACAAAACAAGTTAATCATATGTGAAATGATTAACGAAAAAACACAACTATTTCAAGCCACTTTAAAAAAACGTTTATAACGTGAACTTCTTTGCGCGAACTTCGATGTGAGGGGATTCTTTTGCATAAAAATGCCAGTTCAGGGCAACTGGTCCAGGTATCAACATATTTATTTGTGTTTTCTTATTGCTGCCATAGCGAAGCGAAGGCAGCGACTCCTAATGCCGTTCGCATTGAGCGTTTGTGTCCTTCTATCTGTTTGTCCGGATCTGGTCGGTCAGATCTGGGTACGAGTTATCGCCCACGCGGGGTTATGGGTACGTTTGATGTCATTCGACATCGCATCACGTCAATTTTTTTCACCGCGAGGCGAGCTGGGGAAGGAGATGCCAAGAGAGTTGTTGTTTTGTCGTTGTTTTAATTGAAGAAAAGGTAACTATGAATTTAAATTAATGGCAAATAACGTTGCATTTGTTTGTGGAAGTATACATCAGGGTGACAGGCGCTTTAGTGCAGAGTTTCGAGGAAGACAATGTATTTTTATCAGCCTCATAGGTTTGATTTGCCATCATGCAGAATTCTCCATAAAGTGGTGGAACTTGCAGACGATCGACAAAATTGTCGTGCAAGGTGACGCGATGTATCGTAATGCATTTGCAGATGGCCGAATTTCCGATGCAGAAACTCTGTCGGTTGTTGATTTACGAGTTGCAGTTGGCTGGGCCAAGAACTCACTTCTACCTTACTAGACCTACAGCTGAACAGTGTCAACATTGTCTATGAAAATTAAACTTGTTCAGTTGGATGTTTTTAGAAATTATTGGAGTATGCTTAATTAACTAGCGCTAAACCTCTTCATTCAAAAGCTTATAGATCGTAGTACTGCAACAGAAAAATCTGACAAAGAACCAGATATCACAATTGTGCTTCTTGTTTCTGGCCTCGCAAACCTTTTAGCAATTGAAAAATGTCAACATTGCAAAACTACTTGTTTCTATTTCATTCCTTTAAAGTTCACAATAGGAAGTAAACCTTTCACTCCCCGTTCTCGAAGATGTACCCGGCAGCACTTCACTAACCCCGCGGTTACTACTAGTAAATACAATAATTTCACGATGAAAACAAAGCTTCGAACGTCAAGAAAAACCTTTGAAGGCAAGGTGAACGAACAAAGCTTCGAAGGTTCGTCCCAGGTTCGTCCATATATTATATGTCTTTATAAACACATTCTGCCTTGTAATAACTTATTTTTCTTGATCATTACATTTCACTGATTGAACAAAATGGCAGATGATTTGAATTCTTATTCGAGGTCAAGATCCAGAGACAAATTTATGTGCTTATTCTTTGTATTCAGCGGAATTAAAGTGGAAATTGTAATAAAATAACACCCTAACTAATGTTGTGTGCAACTTTTCATGCAGTTATTGCTCTCAAAATCTACTGAGCATATGTGTTTGAAATTGGTTGTAAGTCTTGCAACAATGCTTCGTTATCTCTAGGAACAGCAGGGTCGCAATACCTTCAGGAGTGAAAGGGTTAAAGGTCTTTCGCAAAATAAAGGGGTTTACTGTTGTGGCTCTTTGAGAACAAACCGTTCTCAATTTCCGGCAGCATTGAAACAACTCAAATTGCCGGGTTTTGGCGGAGCAGAACCAGACGCGTCCACTCTCGCCACTCACCACTTTGTTTATTCAGTATTGTTGACATTGTGTGACTGGTGTGAGTTTCATGGTCCAGTTGTTTTCGTTGTTCAGCCTCCGAAACGACATTTAAAAGTAGCGCGGAAATAGCAAAACGTGAGTTGTGGAAAGAACGAAGGCTATTGTTACTCTGACCAATGAAACAAATAAAATAATAAGAACAATAACATTTTGAACAACCGATAACAGTTGAGCAACGGATAGTTCAAAAGGTTTTAGAGAGAATACGCCAACACCCACAACAGTGTTCATGTGGAGTCATAGGCGTGGACAGAACCTCGAAGAACACTGACGAAGGGAAAAAAGATGACGACTTGAATATGGAACAGAGACGAAAAAGATCTTGTGAAGTAAGTAATACTAACTGGTGCTGCTGAAGGAGTGTAGAAATAGGTTCTACTTATCTAGGGCTCAAATTATAAATTTGGAACGCCTCGTCAAACACGAAGCACGAGTTTTTTAAATAACTTCTCCAATGAATAGAATATTGTCATATAGTCCACGAAAGAATTTTATGGTCGATGATTTTTGCATAATACATTATTCAAATGGTTGACACAAATGACATTCACAATTTGTGGGATTGATTGTGTAATCGACTAGATAGCATAGTGGTAGTCAGTAGTGATAATAAAAAGGTAGTGGAGTAGTACAAGGGTTCGGGGTTCGAGTCACACTCTCGACACGAAGAAGAAATAAAAAGAAAGATCATTTTTATAATAATCATACGGCAGTTTTTCCTTATAAATATTTATATTAAGACATCTTTATCCCTAGGGTTGGAAATTGGTTAAAACACTCAAACGAGTGTTTGACGCTGTTTCAAGACTCATCCACCTGACTACATCCGGTGCGCTGATTGACCATACAGATCATGAATAATTACTGAGTTTGAGAATGCTATAAAATAAATTGTTTTTAGATTATAATTTTGAAGAAAGAGTATTGCCGTGGTGCATGGAATGTTTTAATTGATAATTATTCATCTGTTTCACTCAAGCGACAAATTTAATTCTTCGTACCAAAAAATAATCTTCTTGTTTCACATACGCGATGGTCAGCAAAAGTTTTGATTAGGTTAGGAAAATATTTCAAAACCAAATTCAAAACTATTATACTTGGTTTTCGAAAAGAAGAGTTTTC
>JAOBYG010168754.1:0-10454 GCA_025403545.1 Epizoanthus stellaris
ATGAGTATTTGTTTCCGGAAACAAATAATTGTTTGACCAATCACAACGCGCGTACTATTTGAACGATATAACAATACAGAATCCTTTCTGACTAGACCAGCTGTAGAAGGTTTGTACATAACTACTACTGGAATCGGTTGTGTGTTTTGTCTCTTTTGTCTCCTTTATGGCTTATGCACAATTTTTAGTTAAGATATGTATCTCCCACGGGACACGCAACAAATAGTTCGATGATGTAATTTAACTAAAGGTAAATCATAATTTTATATACAAATGAGGCGTTTGCAATAAAGCGTAAGTGTGTAATAAATAAAACTATTAAAGTTTAGGGAATAAGCCTAGTGAAATGTACGCTTGCGACCGCGAAAATCTAAGCTAAAAACTACAGACTGATTTAGTTTCTAGAGTAATCTTTACCGATTAATACCATGCAGTATTAGTGTAAACTACAACAGTGGGAGTATAAGAACCTAAGAACCTAAGTTGCGTCTTTCCAAGAAATAGAGTAACATGTCGAACTGACAATGACTTCAATATTTACACTCGCTACCATGACCCGTGGCCACATAATTAGTGACACCAGAACCATTCAATTGTACTTTAATACAAGGCATACAAAACGTTGGAAAATGATTACTTTTAATACTTTTACCTTTCGGAAGATGAACAGCGAGAATTTCCCTCATTTATAGCTTCACAGTCCTTGGACAAATATAATTAATATCAGTAACACGGTTGAGTTACTTTGAGAAACTTTCACTTAACCTTTATGTTCTCATAGATGCCATTGCGATGAGATTATAAGTCTTATAATTTATTCCTTGTCACATACTCAAGGGCTAAAAACAAACTGAACTGTCTGACAAACAAACAAACAAACAAAGACACTTACATTTTCTCCTCTCTGATCCAAGACCCTGTAAGAAACATGAATATATCTAATTTTATATAGTCTATATAGAGCAAAAACATTATATATAGAACTGCCTGTACATGTAGTAATTTTAGATGACAAACTAAAATACGTTCATTCATTCATATTAAGTGTTTTAAAATGCGCAAGTTCACATTAACCAACAAGTACAGCTGCAAGTAAACAACCCCAGTGCTCGCATCACGACAAAAGGGTTTCATTAAAATAATAATAGATTAACAGATGGAGTGGTTCTTCCCCTTAGGCAAGTAATTAGTAGTCAACTTTTGCTAAAAAATCTATAAATAATTGTTATACTCGAGTTCTGATATAAAATATAATATCTCCTGAGAAAGAAAACCCTGATCTCTTTCACAGGATGCTTGGTTCGCAGCATTTTGTCAAATACCATGCATACTTCTTGCATAACGTAATGAAACAAAGAAAGTGTCTTGGACTAAGAGCGAGGAAATATCTGATATAGCAAGTGAAGGGAAGGACACAATGATTGTTTTGAATAAAATGAAAGGCTGAGTGGATTAAATTGACTAAAACGTTTAATTAATGGATGGAATATTTCAACGTAAGTACCCTACAGTACTACGTTCAAATGTGTGACAACTTCTCTTCCATGCATCACTGAAGAAGAGAAGAACAATATTCTTCCTCTGTTTCAAGAACATCTATCTTCTGTTGACTGGGTTCTTTTAACTCTTGATCTTGTATAAACCCAAACTGTTCTAACGTTTGAACCATTTTCCGAAACCCTTAACATGACTACTCATTTTGTATCCGGCTCTCAGTGAAGCGCATAAGTGTTTGAAGTTACTTGTTTCTTAAATTGAAGAATTAGAAGCTACCATGAAATTGAAACATTTTGCCATTTACACCATTATTTCTGTGTAAAACAGTATACATCGGAGCATAACTCAGAAGACTCAGTATTGACATTCACGGTACAAAACAATCTGAGATAGTTTTATCCATTCAAACTGAGAATTGGCTTAATTTTGAAATTCGAATCAGAACTTACAAAATCAAAACATTCAAGATTTATGGTTTATTTGGTACTCGAAGTTCTGGTTCAGTCAAAATTGCATGTATTAAATGAATTTCTTAGAATGTTCTGTCTTCTGAAATCAGTACTGCACTGGAAAGTAAACTGGTGAAGCGTTAAATATGAAGATAAAACGAAAATACACTTACTTATCTTCAAGTGATGATGCTAATTCTTTCGCTTCTTCCTGAGCGAGTTCCTAGTCAAGATTTGATCAATTCAAAGGAGGTGAGTCTACTTTGAATAGTGAGCTTCGTTATTAGTTACATTTTAACAATGTGTGATTGTTAAATTCGTCAGCTCGTAGGTACTAAGACACACACTATTACTGACAAAACAATGTTTTTACTAAACCAGTAACAACTCCTGATAAAATTAAGGCTAGATAAATTCAGTCACTCACACAATACTCTACATACATACACACACACATACACACATACATACATACATACATACATACATGCATGCATACATACATACATACATACACACACACATACATACATACATACATACATACATACACACACATACACACATACATACACACACATACACACATACATACATACATACATACATATACATACACACACACACACACACACACCTAGATTTAAAATTATCAACATTTGAAACTTTTTCATAGTCATTTTCTTGTATAATTCGTATTTTTAATAGGAATTAGTTGTGGCCCTATATCAGAGGATATAATTAAATTTTCAATGTTCTATGTTCCTTTAAAGAGCCTAAATTATTATTATTATTATTATTATTATTATTATTATTATTATTATTATTATTATTATTATTATTATTATTAATAGACCAGAGCCATAAACAAAAGAACAAAGTGCAATTCTTACCTTGCTTCCTTCTGGTTCACTGCAAATGAACACATACTGAGTCAGTTTATTAATAGGAAAAGGAAAATAACTTTATATTTGTTGGTTTGAAGTAGGGAGGCAAAAAGGCAATTGCTACTGAGTTTCCTTATACCAAGAACTTTGAAACATCCCGCAAAATGTTTTAATATTTAAAAAGTACTGAGCACCATTACAAATATCCCCGACTGAAGCTCACAAATTAGTGAAACCTTTTTTGATATTTTGTTTATATTACAGATACATTCCACCAAATATACAATCCTGCTGGGTTTTACAGATATAAATCATATATTCAATATATGTCCTTTGCCTGTATGTAAGCAACTTCTTGTTTCTTTGTTTCGTTTTCTTTGTGCACGGAATGAATTAAGGTTTGTTGATATAAAAACCCTTGAATAGATCAGTATATTATACTAGTTAAACTAGAGTATTCTATTCCAAATGAAAAATCAACAATTCTAACTAGAAGCAATCGACAGTGTTAATAATGTAATACTATCTGAAGCGGCCTATACGTTATACTACTATTCTAATGTCTAATCTAAGAAAAACAAAGCAGTTCATGGACTTTTAAAAAAAAGAAATAGACATTTTATGATAGCAGTTTCAATTTATTCGAATTAATAATGCACTAACCGTTAAAGTTTAGTTCACCATGACAAACTGAAACAAATGTATATTGAGAACTTTTTCTTTTCAATTTTATTGATCAAAAACAATGCTTGACCCATGCCTGTGACTTATGTTGGATAAATTCACTGCCGAGGACATACTCAGTTGAATCAAATGGAATCAACAGAATCGTCAGTCTTTTATATTGGTTGACATATCAGCTGTGAAAACTCAGTTCACCAACAACTGACTAAAACCGAAGACAACTTTGCCAAACGTATTACCTTACAACATAATATTGGCTTTTCACTGAATATTACACTGCCTTTGCATTTTTAAAAGCAAGTGTATATACCCCGAATCTGTATATGGTCAATTCCAGCGATTTTGGCGACTTCCTACCCTCCAAAGCAGACGACATATTTCCTTCAACATTCCACTGCGAGGGAAATAGTCGCATCATGGCCGTACTATAGGCCAGCTGACATCTTACAGTTTCTTCTTGATCAGGCTCTAAAATTGCAGCAGCAGCACGGCAATGACGCTTAGCGTTTACCATTCTAGGTAATTTACTATAAAGTCCAGAGTTATTGTGAGAATAGGGAACCATGTTTTAAGTAGTTTTACCACTTATTGTCTATCCCAGCGTATGCTGCCTGTTGACTACTGGACTGAACAACGAAAATCAGTACTACAAGTTGTACAAGTACAAGTAGCCATTTGGAAACTAGAACTGGGCCGTATGGTCAGGTATGTTTTGCAATATAGCTTTTTGTCACTATGTTATTACATTGTTCAGAAATGTTACATGGGCAAAATGGCACACAGTTAGCCGATAATTCATTCTCCGAGATCCAGGGGCTGCTTTTGAATATGGCCTCTTCTTTCACCCGACCTACTATTCTAAATCAAAAGCGACAAGAGACGTACCGCATTGTTGAAGTTACTGTCGTTACTTCTTCCTGGCCTTCCACGGTCTCGGAATTCATCACTTTGTTCTGGTAAAATTAACAAGCTAATGTTATACATGGCATACGCAATGTTGAACCGATCTATCTGGAAACCGAAAAGTGTTACAACTTACCTTATCCATACTGTCCATCAGTACCTGTCGTCTCAGTTTACTGGGAAGAAAGAACATTATACAAAAAATATTGTTGTTATCAGTACACGAAACAGACCAACTATAAACTACCATAGCAAATGCGGAAAATCAAATGACTGTTTGTTTGTTTGTTTGTTTGTTACTACAAGATAAAGATACTTCTTATCTGACTCCAGGTAAGTTTGATTTTTTTTAAACTACTGTATCTTAAAATGTTTATATTGAATAAATAGACCGAAGCTTATGCGGTATATAGGTTCACTAATGGCGGGTTCCCGACCACTAGTCACTCAGTACTGAACACGCCAATCTATTTCTTAGTCTCAAACCAATGTGATCTTACCAAGGCAGAAACTGTAACGCGATGCAAATATATTATAAGCTGTCATTCAGTAACATTTGAAGATTCAAAGCAAAGCGAAACTCTTTCTTCACACTTCCCGGCACCGCACACTTACCCAGTTCAGGGGCCAAACGACCAGCAATTACGACGAAACCACCAAGAACACGTGCACAACCAACACTGCACAGCCAGGCGGACTCTGTGCATATCAGTTTGGCTGCCTGTCAATATATCCATTGTTGAAACAGGCGGGGCAAATGCTATTTATGCGGACACATTTGTAAAGTTAAATTGTTTTGGTCATAGCTGTAACTGTTTAATATGCTGGTAGTTAATCCATATTTTTTCGCATACTGGAATTACTTAGGGAGGGGATGGTTTCATATATTTAGATTTTATCTTCTAAGAAGAATTATTTTGAATAATTTACTATCAAACTATTAATAGGACTTTTTATCATTTGTATATAATTATTTTTAGCGTTGTGTAATGCGCATTTTATCATATTCCTATGTTAAAATGCGCAATATAAGCAATAAATATTATTATTATTATTATTATTATTATTATTATTAACATAGACGTGAACTGATACGTGTAGAATTAAATTTTACTTTAATTTCTGTGTTGACGAAGTATAAGTTTCCGTAACTGTTACAGTTATTAAAGTTCAAAATTATTTATTTGCCCAAAACGGCCAAACACGAGAAGCCTATGAAACACGTTTAGGAGATTGTTGGCTACAAATCTCATTTTGAACTAAGCTAGAAAAAAAATTTGCACCCGGATAGAGTTATGTACATGTACACGAAATTCATCAAAATCAACTTGTATATTGAAGTTCATATCAGACCCAACAACGGAGTAAAATTGACGTGCTATTTGAGATATTCTACTTAGGAAAATATTTAGTGATCTAGTTTTCTTGTGCATATCCGATTTTGGTCGTTTAGCCAAGTAAATCTGAGTCCGATAACAACTGTAGCTTTTACTAAGATCTATCCTTCTAAACCATGGTACCGAATATAAATATCACCGCTTGTCCTTCGGTTGGTCATGATGCCATTGCTTGATTTGTCCCGCTTAACCTGAGGCAAAAACAAAATAGAAAAATAAAAGTATATATTTTTAAAATAATTGTTTCTTGAACTATTGCTAACAATATTCAATAATTGGTTACTATCTAATTTGCATAACTCCGCCAAGCTATTTGTTACGATTCAGTCAATCTCACAACAAACTGATCATACCGTTTATATTTGACTCCAATCTCGTGTTTCTTTGACTTTGAGTTTTTAGTGGTCACTCAGTTTGCCTCAAGGCTAGAGAGCATTGTAGTTCACCTGAAGTATAAAGTTAAATAACATATATAATAAGTATATTAAATTATTATTCAAATTCTTATCCGACAAGGATGTTCAGCGTGGAGCATCATTCTTCTTCTTAGAGTGGTATCGCGAGATGTTGTTTTTCCCAACCGGTTACAACGGGAAAGGCTTTTTTTCCAAAAGCCTATGCTCGACTTACTTTCGCTTTTGCTCAAGTACATTCAGATTATATGAAACAGCTGATGCGTGTTCGGGCATGTACCAACTAAAGCTATTTTTAACGCCCACGATATATACCAAGCATTCTCGATGTATATTATTTATACACAAGTGGGGGAGTTTTAGAAATAAAATGAAAGACGTGCAGTACGTGGCTTGGGATCAAGAATCTTAATTCCAGTATACTGTAGCATAAGCCGGGAATACTGAGAGAAAAAGACGTTTTACTGGTCAAAGGTGATTTGCTTAGCAAAATAATCAAAAGTTGATGGTATCAATGAAAAGAATAAATCGACAAAGCGCTAAATGCCGAGGTTTAACAACAGCATAATCACTCTGTATTAACTAACCATTCATGTTCCTCTATACGTCGGTGATCGGTTTAGCAGGAAAAATGATCTTTGGTCAGTCAAAACGTATTGCCGTTATACAAATCAAACTGGACAGATACGTACCTGAACTTGTGACAAGTATATGCAGCTATAAGTTTTCTTTTTCGTATTGTTCAGTTGATATTCGTCACTAAACTGACAAGAATACAAACTGTTCGGTAGGGAAAAGCTGTATAATGAAATTTGCATTCACTAGTAAATAGTAGTAAATGGTATTCATACAGGGCTAAATCATTGCGTGACACCGGTTTCTAGATGGAAAACTAACTATTATAGACTACTTACTGTTTGCTATGTCGTGTATAAATCATTTACAGGCTTGGTGTATATGGCCAGAATTTTTCCAATCGGCCTGAATATAACGGTCTTTAACGGTATACATCCAGTATTGACATAAGTAGGTGTTGTGCTACATATTTCGTTTGGCCAGAACTGATACTTCCACTCTCACTCGTATATTCACAGTCCAGCCCGGAATAAACAAACTATGGACTGAATTTATAAAATTATGTATCATTTACTGGGATTGTGAAGTAGGAGGAGTTCACTTCTATTACACAACTGAACTGTCATTCAAACGGCTACTTAATAGACAGACCGGAAAGCCGGAGACATAAACACTGATAAACAAACAGCAAGCTAGTATAAACTATATATAATTTAATGGAGCCCTTAAATAATTACAAGTATTTTAATCATCCTACGTATACATAAATCACAGTTATGGAGTTGTTTGCAGTAAAACTATTATTGTTATAACTTATGTGACGGTCAAGTGCTTGGCATGTGATAACATCTAGGCTACAGAAGGTGGAATGCTCTTTTGTGCTTTGAAGTCAATGTTGTATATCGCTATGGCAGAAAATGGAGTTTGGATACAATTGAAAATGTCCAAATAAATCCTCCCCTCCGCGGATCCCGCAGCTACTTGACAGAGGTTGTAAAAGCAGGTAGTAATAGTTTATAATCCTTCCGAGCCTTGTTACCAACGAGAAAGATTTCATGGCTTCCTGTGAGATCACTCAGTACCGGTCTAGATTTAACATTGCGGAAATACCACAGCCTCAATCAAAGACCTCGCGCGCCGAGTAATATATATGTTCTGGTTAAGTATGCTTGCAAATACGTGTACAAACATTCAGAGCTTTTGACAAAAGAGCGGTAAAAATAGGAAATTTGATATAGGAAGAATTTCTTTGGTAATGATGTAGGGAATAATTCTACTCCGAATACCGTATTATTCCATTTCAGTGGTGACAGCATATTAATTAGGGAAAATTCCCTTTGCTCAATAAAATCGACAAATAAAAACAGCTATTAATACCGAAACGTGTCTGGACTTGTAGTTGTACAAGACTGAATGCAAGTAAGTCAATATGAACATTACCCTAACCCCTAACCCCTAACTCTTATAGTTATAGTCTAATACTGCGTTCAGACGTTTATATCAATCATGTTTGTAAAACATTTCGATATTTAAATTGTCCAAATTACCTCCAAACACGAATTACTTGCCTTGTCTGTATATCATCAATTAAATACTCTGTAAGCCCGTAAAATTGGAGCAACGCATGAGAATACAAAGTATGTTTGTTATAACCATGTTTCGTGTCTGGTCTGAACGTGGAATAAGTGTATCAGTATGAATCAGTTGATGAGTCAACGAGTCATGATTCAACTTCTAAATTTTTGTATTTCTCAGTAGTTTTTGGTTCCTAACCTAAACGACTCATTTACAACAAAACCGCTAGTCTAACTTTTGACTCACAACCCATCAGTAATTTCGTTGAATGATATTTCTATTATTGAACTTACCAGGAAATACATAAAGGACATAATGGAGAACTAACTATGCTATTTTAGTCACAAATCAACAAAACAAGTCTATTTAGTATTTATATGAACAAGGCAGTAATAGGAATATCTCACTGGTTGTCATTTTATTCCAAGTTAATATTGCATCTTTTGTCTTCTATATATTTTGGATTTATACTAATGTAAACATAGTTGTTTTCGATGTGCCATTATAAATAAACTAGATATAACACGCGCTCTGATTGAATAGAAAACATTTCCTGTGTTTTCCATCGAGTTATGGTAACACTTGTGCAAGTTTGGGAGAACGCGAAATAGCTGTAAAAACACTTGCCTTCGGCTTGTGCTACCACAACTATTTCTTGTTCTCCCAAACTTGCACTCATGTTACCATAACTCGATGGAAAACATGGAAGTGTTTTCTATTTCTTAAATAGTACATAGTACACATGCATGGGAAACTGTTGTGACCAGAGCCCTTTGTTCTAGCCAGAGGCATTAAAGAACGTGGGCTCTGTGTATGAGAATAGTATTGGCATCACAATTGTGAATGCATACACAAAATGGATTGTGGAATTACATCTGACTCAAGACTGCAAGGCTATATTCTGCTGCCTTGCCAGCTTGCATTTTCACTGACTGGTTTGTTAGCTCATTGGCAATTAATCCCTGAAATTGGTACTTAAATTCTTCAATTAAGTTTTGTCATTATATTAAAGCACAAAGTATTGATCAGGAAAAAAACACACAACTACTTCAATATCATCTTCTTTAGACCACCAGTACAGTAACAAATCTGCATAGCATTAAACATTTTTGAAATTATAACAAACTTCTAGTTATACAAGTAACTACACAGTACTTTCAGCATTAAATGATTGTTATCCCACATGCACTGATGGTAAATGAAGGAGTGTTGTTTTGAAGGATAACAGTCTTCCTGCTTAAAAAAAAAAGCAAAACAAAATGGACATTGAAAATACATATGAATATCATTGCTACCGGTAATTTATCTCACTGTTACACCATGCTGCCACAAACACAACAACACAACAATTAGTTTTAGTTTGGGCAGCAAGCTCTAGTTTGGACAATAGTTTGAAAAATAAAACTTTAGAGATTATATTATTAATTCTGAGTTGATTTTATTTAGACACTTTACTCGTCAACAGGATGAGTTTTCAAACTATTGTACTCATCTTATATCCTAGTTTACAGCTGGCTCGGATGATCGCACTAGTGTAAATATGGATCCATGAGTTTCCATAACTATTTTTAATTAATTTAAGTGCCAAAATGAATACAGAAGCTAAGGTAATTTTTTGCCAATTCAGGCAGATCCATTGTCAATCCTCCATCTTGAATTATATTATTTTGCACAACCCTGGCAAAAAAAGACTCGTGGGACAGGGTCATTGTTAACTAACAATGACCATTGTTAAACTTACACAACCTATCACTTGAATCTCGATTCTTGTTAGCATTCAAGATTAGTGTCATTGCCTTGCTCCACTCAAAAGTAATTATTATAATGGCAATCTTGAGTTCTGAAGCCCAGGTACTAAGGGGGCGTCGACAAATCAAAAAAAATTTGCTTAACGTCCAATGGACGTTAAGCTCCAACCCCCGCCCCCCCTAATGTCCACTTCATACATTTGCTGTAAAAGTTAGGTAAACAACGTTTATAATTATAAAATAGATAAACAACGTACAAATGAAATGCAGCATTGTTATTAGTTAGAATCGAATTGAATACTCTACTACAAAAACTAAATTATAA
>JAOBYG010168865.1:0-16782 GCA_025403545.1 Epizoanthus stellaris
AATCTGCACTCAATTTCAAATGAACTGCACTCCTCTCGACCAATCAGAACAGAGAAATTTTTGTTACTGTATGATTACAGGCGTAATAGTTATCAACAAACCTTTTCAATTCCACATGAAACACCAAACAAAGAAACGTTTGTCTCAAGCATCCAATCATCGTCTACCAGGCTCATGCATTCGCCTGTATTACTCTGACCACAAGATAGCTCAAGAACATATAAACGTCTGCAAAGCTACCTTTGTATCTGACCAGTAAAGGCGGATAAGTGCAGTGAATATTTGTCGAACCAGGTATGTCCTTATAGCAGCTGTCGGATTTCTTATTCTTGCAATTTTTGTTCTCAGATTTTTCTTTCTCGAATGTTTATTCTTGAATATATTTATTTTCGAATATTTCTTTTCTAAATAATTTTTCCAGGATGCTTCAGAATGTTTTTGTTTTGCTCGTGCAGAAGACTTACGAAAGAATATTCACTTGATGCTGCGGCCACAGTTATAGTCGTGCCTGTTTGCATGCATAAAATTGCAGTGTTTGAGGCATCCTAGATAAAGTTATTAAGAAAAAAACAAATCCAAAAATTGTCTTTCATTTCGGTCAAAAAAGTAACCAAATATTGTGATTCAGGTCAAATGATAACTATCAAGAAATTCGGCCTTTCATCTCTATGGACGAAAATAGTACATATACTTTCTCTTGGAATTAGTCCTGACATGCAGAGTCATTCTGGATGAAATTTCGTTGGAAAAAGGTACTTTTTTCTGGAAATATCCAGGCACGGTTTTCTTCCCAGAGGCCCAGGGTTAACCGCCTTTTCAGGCTCGGGTCCCAGGGAAAAACTATTTGCATTATTATTGAGATTTTAGAGCATCATATTAAACAATACATGTATTCAAGTGCCATCTATTTCCTGAGAAAGCGAACTCTGATTTCTGATTTCGTTTTCGTTTTCACTAGAAAAAGCAAAACCAAATTCGAATAACCGGGTTTCCACGAAAACGAATTTGAACTTTCCACCTACCTCAAATAACTTCGACCATTTTTTGCTCCTTCGTCCATGCCACTTCAATCTACCATGACTGTGGCCATTACCATTACCGACTTTCTACCTTGTGTGAACCTTCCCATTTGCCAAACGTATTTTCTCCATTAGCCCCTAGCCTGCTTCCGAACCAATTTAATTCGCCCTTTCACTTTGTATTTCTCTTCGCCTTTTACATTACGGTTGGTATATTTCTCGCCAGTATTCCTTCACACCTGTCCCTTGCCTTTTTTGTATCCCAGGGATAAGCGTAGATGCTAAAGCTAAATATAGTTCCCTCATTCAATTTTGATTCACAATAGGATATTTCGCAGCGTACATTCTCAAAAAGGAATCGTGTAATTGATGGCACCTGTTCAGTCTACGGGTTAGAATCCTGCTTGAAAATACTACAGAATGGCTATACAGTAAAAGCTAAGGAAATTTGAGGTGTCCACTGGTACAATAGGCACGAATACAAAATCCATTTTATTTTAATACAGCAACATCATATCAACAAGAATTAAGCAAATATCTGTCCAGGTCATTACGGATACAAAATACTTATAACGTCACAGAGAAACGTAATTGAAATATTATTCCAAGTGAAATCGTAAAACAGTAAAAAATAATACTTTAAAATATTTTTCAAAAAATAGCTCAAAGAGTTTTGATTGAATGATTGAGTAAATAACAAAAGTAAGTCCTTTACAGATACTAAAACTACAGCTTTCTGTACGTTTATAAAGTCGCAAGCAAAAGTTATATAATCCTTACGCAGAAACTTCTAGTGGTTTTGCTTTTGTAGGTAAGATATGTTTCCCTTTGGTTCCTCCATCTTCTTCACAGCTTGATCTGCCGGCCATGCGGATACGGGACTTGGACTTCAATAAAGCAGCAAAATCTGGGGAAATCCTGACAAGTGGCTCTTCTCTTAACTTACGTTGCTTCATCAACGAGGAAGCTGTCTGCGGTCTTGGTGGCAGAGATGGTCTCTTAGGTGGTTCCATTGTGAACCGTAGACTTTGAATGGAGAATTTCGTTGGCAACCACGCATCGGAGATTCGAGGGGAAAGGCGATTAGCTTCTTTGTCACTTCCTTGGCTCCCGAGACTTGTTTCAGATTGTGTTGCACGCAGGTCGAGGGATTCACGAGAATGAGTAATCCGCGCGCGGGATGTCCGTGGAGAAGATCGCTGAGGTTTGGGGCCCAACGGAGGACTTGGTGTCATTGTGAATACTCCGTCGTTCAAACTAGAGCCTGAGACCGACGCTTTAGTTGGCGTAGTAAGGGATGACTTGGATGAAGGTACCACTTGCTTACAGTCTGACTCCTGTGCTATTATCTCGTCTGAAAGTGAGCGTTTGGTAAATGGCTCCGATGGGGAAATTTGTGATGATTGGGGTGATGTTTTTCTACCTTCCACACCCTTGAGCGAGAATGTTGGAGAAATCTTGCGACTTAGTGAATGAATACTAGATCGTCGACTTCTGCTTAAGGAGCTCTTCGGACTTAAACGTTTTGGAGCCGATGTTTCATTTTCTGCAGGTACAATCACCTTGCCGTCCTGGAAAGTTTCGGCCGTCTCATATTTCTTCTCTACCACACTATCTTGTCCAAACGACACCTCTACTAGCAATTTTTCCACAGTATCTGTAACCGATTGAGTTGGTGGGGAGTAGTTTGCTTGAGTTTGAATCACAAGGGAGGCTTTTGGTGACTTCAGCTCTTCACTGGACGATCTTCTACTTTCTATGCCCATCTTAGCACCAGTAATCTGCAGGGGGTCGTTGTTCTCTACAATATCTTCCTGCGTTTCAGTGCAGTCGTCTCCTAGAGTGCGAGTTTTCATGGCTGTTTTCTGGTCTTGTCTTACCCTGCTCTTTTTCCGTGCTAAAGCCTCGCCAGTCACTTTCAAGTTAGAAATTATTTCAGGAGCATTTTTTCCTGCATCAACTGAAGGCATCTTTGAATCAGATTTGCTCAGCGACAAATGTCTTTGCTTCGTTTTCATCAACGGAATGGATTTAGTAGGAATTAGCCTTGTAGGCGATGGCGAGCGTCTTAGATTTACTATCGGTGAGTGTGATCTACTTGGAGATTTCTTCAGGGGTGGTGATGCTGAGGACAATTGTCGGACAATTTCTTCAGTTGAACGATGAAGACTTGTTTCACTGGGCTTTCCTGTGGCAGATATGTATAGCTGATCTACGATATCCTTCACCTCAGTGCCTGAGGTGTTAGGAGGTTGAGTCACACCCTCCTTGGAGATCTTAGGGGTCAAGACCAGAGGTTCACAGGTGATGCTAAGGGCACTTTCCTGTAGGGCCATCCCGGAAGAAACACATAGGCTTTTGGTAGATGACTTGCCTGTTGCGGACAGGTAAACCTGTTGTATTACATCATCGATTTCAACTTTCTCATCGTTTATTAAGATATCATGTTGAGCAACAGCGTTTTGTTTAGGAGGAAGAACTAACTCCGCTTCTCCAAGTGTGGATGATTGTCCATGCAGTCCAGGGCTTTCCTTGTGTGTTTCTAATTCATTTGTTGAACTAGGAGTTTGCATTATATTATCGTTGGAATCAACTTTCGCATCTTCAACAGACGAAGATACTTTCCCAGTCTTATCGGCAAGCTTAGATGACGTTTTGGTAGATTCACTGGATGGTTTCGAAAACACTTTCACAGCTTCGCCAGATGCTATAAGGTGTACTTTCATAGCTTCCTCGGATGACTTAGGCGACATTTTAAACTTTTGATCCTTAGATTTTTCTGCAGCATCAATGTTGGATTTGGTGGAGACATTTGGCAAAACTGAACTTGAGACAGATCCTTTGGAATCCTCTCCTGTGGTTTTTGGGAAGAACTTCAAAGCCAAATCTGACTTCTTAGAAGATTCGCTTGAGTATTTTCCAGAGAGATCTGTCTCTTCTGAAGGCCTGTCAACCACTATTGCACTGTCATCAGCTGCCTTTCGAGAGATTACTTCACTGGAAACATTCACAGTTCCATCGGAGTACTTATGAGTCAATGCTTTATCAGAGGCTCTAGCTGATACTTTGACGGCTTCACCAAAGATCTTAGGAGCGACTTCCACCGAACCACCCGAGGTCTTAGGAGAGATCTTCATGGCTTTATTGGAGGACTTGGAAGTCACTGTCACAATATCACCGGCGAATTTACGGGAACTCTTCATTGGTTCACCAGAGGCCTTAGAAATGTTTATGGCTTCACCAGAGGTCTTCAGTGATATTTCTGTGGCCTTAGAAGATATCATCACCTCCTCATCGGAGGCTTTAGGAGACACTATCACTGCTTCACTAGAGCCCTTCGGGGAGCCCTTTGGAGATTGTTTCTCAGTTTTAGTAGGGGGATTGGGAGAGATCTTCATGGCGTCACCAGAGTCCGTTGGAGACACAGTTACACCAGAGCCCTTTCGATATATCATGTCATCATCTAAAGTCTTACAAGACACTTTTACACTACTGGATGCCTTAGGAGGTATCCTTATGGTTTCACCAGATGCCTGAGGAGACACTTTCACGGTTTCTCCAGATGCCTTTGAAGACACTTTCACGGCTTCATCAGATGCCTTAGGAGACACTTTCATGGCTTCACCAGATGCCTTAGGAGACACTTTTAAGGCTTTACTGGATGACGTGGGAGACACTTTTGCGGCTTTGTCAGATGCCTTAGGAGACAATTTGAGGGTTTGAACAGATGCCTCAAGAGCAATTTTCATGGCTTGACCAGATGACTTAGGAGACACTTTCATGGCTTCACCAGATGCCTTAGGAGTCACTTTCAGGATTTGACTAGATGCCTTAGGAGACACTTTCACAGCTTCACCAGATGCCTTAGGAGACACTTTCACTGTTTCACCAGATTTCTTAGGTGGAACGTTCATGACTTTACCAGATGACTTAGGAGACACTTTCATAGTTTGTCCAGATGACTTTGGAGACACTTTCATGGCTTCACCAGATGCCTTAGGAGTCACTTTCAGGATTTGACTACCAGATGCCTTAGGAGACACTTTCACTGTTTCACCAGATTTCTTAGGTGGAACTTTCATGACTTTATCAGATGACTTAGGTGACACTTTCATAATTTGTCCAGATGACTTTGGAGACACTTTCATGGCTTCATCAGATGTCTTTGGAGACACTTTCATGGTTTCTCCAGATGACTTAGGAGACACTTTCATGGCTTCACCAGATGCCTTAGGAGACACTTTCATGGCTTCACCAGATGCCTTAGGAGACACTTTCATGGCTTCACCAGATGACTTAAGAGACACTTTCATGGTTTCACCAGATTCCTTGAGAGATACTTTCACGGCTTCACCAGATGCCTTAGAAGAAGCTTTCACGGTTTTACCAGATGCCTTAGGAGTCACTTTCAGGGCTTGACCAGATGTCTTGGGAGACACTTTCACGGCTTCACCATATGCCTTGGGAGACACTTGCACGACTTCACCAGATGCCTTCTGAGACACTTTCACGGCTTCACCAGATGCCATAGAAGAACCTTTTATGGTTTTACCAGATGCCTTAGGAGACACTTTCATGGCTTCACCAGATGCCTTAGGAGACAATTTCATGGCTTCACCAGATGCCTTAGGTGACACTTTCATGCCTTTGCTAGATGCCTTAGCAGACACTTTCACGGTTTCTCCAGATGCCTTAGGAAATACTTTCACGGCTTCACCAGATGCCTTAGAAGAAACTTTCATGTCTTTACCAGATGACTTAGGAGACACTTTCATGCCTTCAGCATATGTTTTAGAAGACACTTTCATGGTTTCTCCAGATGACTTAGGAGACACTTTCATGGCTTCACCAGATGTCTTAGGAGACACTTTCACGGCTCCACCAGATGCCTGAGGAGACACTTTCATAGCTTCACCAGATGTCTTAGGAGACACTTTCATGGCTTCACCAGATGCCTTAGGAGACACTTTCACAGCTTCGCTAGATGTCTTAGGAGTCACTCTCGAGGCTTTGCTGAAATATGCAGGATACACTTTAACAGTTTCAGTAGAAGACTTTGAAGATACCTTCGCAGCGTTACTAGAAATTTTAGGAGACAGTGTGACATTCTTGGAGATCTTAGGAGACTCTTCGATGCTTTTATTGGAAGTTTTAGGAGGCATTTCCACGTCTGCTCCAGCCTGAATATGAGACGCCTTCATGGCTTCATCGGATGCCTTAGGAGAAATACTTACTGTTTTAATGGAGGTCTTGGGTGATAATTTCATAGTTTCATTAGATACTTTTGAAGGCATCTCGAGCGTCACTACTTTTGTTTCCTCATCGCCAGGGGTCGTAAAACGCTCTGTGGTAGAAGATGATGGCGCTTGCTCTCCGCTTACCAGTGAACTCCTTGAAGGTGACAATCTCGGTAGCGATGCAGAGGAAGAGGATTTTCCAATTTCTTTGTTGGCTTGATCTTGGTCACTAATAGCGAATACTGGCGTCAGAAGAGATGACGTGGGAGACAGGGCAGGGAGAAAGGGAGCTGGGGAAAGACGAGGACTTTTAGGTTTCTTTTCAGCTATCTCACGCTCAATTTGTTCCATATTTGCTGTTACAAGCGCTTGTTCCGAATGCCTTAATCGTGGAAGAAGAACATATGACGAATTGGGAGATATTGCACACTCAACTTTCTCCTCGGAAGCTTCTCTAACCAACGTCACAGAGCCAGATCTGAGTTTATCGCCCTCAGCTTGTTTGGAATGATCTGTGTCTGCACACTCTTGATCAGCACTGTGGATGGACTTCTCCTTAGGTTCGTCTTCTGCCTTGAGGTGCTTACAAGTCAGAGTCACTTCAGTTGCACTAATAAAATTTGGAGGAGTTGCTACTGTTGGCATTGTCCTCATCGCAGGTTGAGAAACTGCTTGCTGCACATCGGAAGTGGGTCTATCTTGTACATCGTCTTTCTCTTCTTCTTCTTCTTCTTCTTCTTCTTCATCGTCGTCGACTTTCTTAATAACGCTTTCTTCAGTATGAGCCTTTACTATTTGTTCCCCATCTTTCTTGATCTTTGACATTGTGTTGGGTTCCAAATTGGACTAATAAGTAAGTAAGTGATTACGTGAGCACAAAAGCAAATACATATAAATGGTAAAACGTTTACAAAAATGATTGTTAAAACAAACATTTTCGACACAAATGATCATCTTGAAGTAGGTCATTTTTCATCCTGAAAATGACCATTTTCGTCGAAAACGTTTGTTTTCAACAATCATTTTTATAAGAGTTTTGTCACATATAATTATTAACCTTTACTGGCGAAAGATGTCAATACTGTATAATATCATTCTTGCTTTCTAACAGTAGAGTCAACTTGACAAAATATCGTTATAAACATAATAATAATAATAATAATAATAATAATATAATTGTAATAGGAAGAATAATTTAACAATTTGCATTGCATAGTCTACATAAAAATGATCGACTCTGCATTACAATATACATTTAAAGTAAATTATCATCCAAAATTACAGCATTAAGCAAGTGAATTCGAATGAATTTTTAAATAATTTAAGAAACAGCAAATAAACTCTTGCTAACGAGCAAAGACAGTTGGTTGTCCTAAAAAGATGAAAAACGTTTGTTACTGCCAGGTAAACTCCACCAATCAAAACGACAAGAAATTATAGTTCAAATTGAAAAAGCTAAAAAAGATCTACAGGAAAGAAAGACGTTGTAAATACCTTAAGGCTACTATTTTTACGGCAACTAATTTTCACGATTTTCGCAAATATGTGACAAATCGTGAAAATTAGTTGCCGCAGTAATTTCTATTTGCTAAACTTATCCTACTTTTCAGTCTGTGCAAGAAAAAGAAAGAATCACGTTAAAACCTTGATGTCGAACGTTAGTGCTCTTGCTGAGTGTAGACTGCAGGAAACATATTGGAAAGCCAGTTACGTTTTTTTGTGTAAAACTACGGTGAAGATATTGTTAAATAAACACAATTTCAAATTCTCATCTTCTTTATCTCTTGCTCTTTTTCGGAAACGTTTTTTCTCTCAAGTACTGACATCTGTAGTTTCACGTTTGATACATTTGCAGAATCGCGAAATTAAAGTACTCGCGCGCGAAATACATTTTTTTAGAATCGCGGAAAAATTTTAAATCGCGAAAAATAGTAACGTTAAGGTCGAACATAAGAACTTTTCAATGTCCTGAATGTGCAATCTACATATGGACTGTTCTCTATTTTTGATGAAACATCTGCCCAAGTTTTGTTGTGTATCTAGCCCAGAGTCCAGGCTTCTAAAAATCGTACAATATTATAGGTTTTTACTGAGCGTAATTTTAATTACAATTTGAGAATTAAAAAAATCCAATTAAGATTTCCTTTCACTTACTTGTTCTACCGCTGGCTTGATAGCTGCTTCTATTTCAGGTTTTTCACCTTCTGCTATCCTTCGTTCCTCATCTTGGTTTGATAGTATATCGTCCTCTGCCTCCGATTCGTGTTCATCGTCTTCCAACTCATCCTCCAGTTCCCAAAGCTCTTCGTCTACATTAGAATCACTCCATTTTAAGAAGCGCGGCGTGGGTGGGCGGTAAGTGCTGTCCCTTCTGACCTCAACAACGGGCATATCACTGAAGTGAACGGAACTGCGCCGCCGGTTGGTGTGGTCACCGGTTATTATTGGCTCGTCTTCAGTGTCAATGCTGCCAATTGAGTTGTTTGAGAACTCTTGTCTTACCATAGCTACAGACATCGAGAGTACATTAGTTACATATCGTGAAACCTTCGGTAACATTGCTTGGCGTTCAAGGATGTCCTCTTCCTCTTTATTCTCTTCCTTGCTTCCCTCATCCTCTAATGCTTTCTCTATACGCTGATATTCCAATTCAACCTCCTTTTGCTCCTCTTCTGTCAAGACCATGCGCTGTAGAGATTCCTTACGAGTAACATCCTCTGAGGATGAAGGTAACTCTGGTGTACTCTCGATACAGTTGAAAGCAAAGTTAATGATATTCACCACGTGATTAGCAACCTGTCTGTATAACATCTCATGCTTGAATTCATCCGTTTTTCTGTAGTCATATTGTTCATTGGCTTCAGCTGCTTCCTCTTGTGTCAGAACAACATAATCATCGGCCTCCTTTTGCCCGGTCACTACTTCCCCGGCCACTACTTCCCCGGTCACTACTTCACCGGCAACAGATATTCCAGTCGTTGATTCGCCGGTAGATTTCAAGAAATCGAAAGCGTTACCAATTATCACTTCCGCGTGTTTTGACGCTGTTTCAAGAAGATTATCTTGGTTTTCTCTCAAAGCCCTTTCTTTCTCAGCCTCGCATTCTGCTTCTTTTAACTGTGCCTCTAATTCCACTTGTTCAACCGAAAGATGGGCCGCGATGATGACACGGTGCGTAAGCTCTTTGGCTGATCTTTCATGTGCGTCCAGTTGTTCTTCTGTTGCTTTGTCTTGGTGTCTTTTCAACTCTGCTTCGAGTTCTATGCGATCTAGTGACAACTGCGCAGAGACGATGGCACGATGAGCAAGTTCCTTTTCCACCCATGCTGCTTGTTCTTTCTTTTGTTTAAGTTTCTCCTTTGGAACCATTTTGCTTGATACGCATTTTTCAATTTCGTTTTCTTCTTCCTCCGTATCTTTCGGTTTTAATATCAAAGAATTGTCACTGACGTCAGCAGTAACATGTTCCTGTTCTGTTAGAACTTTCTCTTGTATTTGTAGGCCTCTATCAAGATCTTTGTCCATTTCCTTTTGCACCTCTGCTCGCTCAAGAGAAGCACACGCTTTCATAATGGCACTACTAGCGAGGGTTCTGGCTGCACGATCTTGTACTTTCGCGAGCTTACGAATTATCGTCTTCTCTTCTATTTTCCGTTCGCGTTCTTGTCTTAAATATGTATCTACCTGTTCTTGCATTAACGAGTTTTCTGCTCTCATAATAGCACGGCTAGCTAATTCTCTGGCCATTCGATCTTGTTCTTTTTCAAGTTTGCGTTTGTTTCTATCTTCCACAGCTCTTTCCCGAACTCGTTCAATATCACTCTCCACTCGTACTTGCTCCAGCCAGTTCTGAGCAGCTGTAATGGCGCGACTTGCTAAGCCGCGTGCCGTAAACGCAATCTCAAACTCCTGCCGTAAGTCATGGTCTGATGGCATTTCCATAGGTTGTTCTAACGAATTCTGCGCCGTAATGATAGCATCACTAGCAAGTTCACGTGCTCTGCAATAAAATGGAGAACAGAGGGTGTAAAGATGATAGTAGTCTCATTTGGAAAAAACCTTCACATGGGGGGAGGTTAATTTGACCGCCATGATTTTCAAAATGGTTAAGTATTAGAACATGCCATTTGGCATGTAAGTAGTCCACATTCTACTAATTAATTCCCATGGCAACAATCATCCATTAATTAATTATTATTGGTATGGCAACAGATGTTCAAAACCAAATCCGCCATCTTGGCCGCCATTTTGGAATTTTCGATTTTTGAATTTTTTGCTAATTTTCAAGAATATTTCTAGAAATAGTAAGAAAACGACATTTTAGCAGCTAAAACTATGAAAGAACTAAAGAAAACAATGAATTAGGAGTTTAGAGCCATTTTTTCAAGAAATTGAAAATTCTGAAAGCAAAACCTAATTTGCATAATTTTCCCGATGATATCATCAGTTCTGACGTCATCTATTTAGTGTCAAACAACACGCCTATTATCTGGGTACAGTTGCTAAAACGTTTTAGGCAATTGGTCGAAAGACCGAAAATCCTTGGGGAGGGGTCCAAATACCCCCCTGCCTTTGGGGTTAAAGGCGTAACGTAGCGGTAGATAACAATGACTTAGAACGATGTCATGGCATACTGTTTCGACATATATATGCGAATGCTCAGTGCCTTAAGGTGGCTTTTTTTGTGTGTATCATGGCAATTTACTATCATTTGATATGAGATGATGTCAGAATAACTCTTCAAATTATCAATAGTTGTACTCATACTGTAATTATTGTTTTTATGGCTACCCTTTAGGGCCTCAAGTTTACCCTGTTCTTAACATTTGAACAGGGTTTACGCAAAAATGAGTTCGGTGATCCCCAATTTTATTTTTATGAAGGTGGGAGCCACCTTAGGGTTCCTGTATTTTATCGGCTAGCGAATTCTCTTTTGCGGGCAGGGGGAATTAGTGACTATTAAATTTAGTAATTTCTCTAATCTTTAAGATATTTAATACAAACATATAAAAACTTCATATTTAAAGATATTTCCGTGATTTAGAGACTGTTCATGAACTCTCTAAATTCGCTAAATTCAATAGCCGCTAATATAGTAATCTTACGTCGTTCTAATTTAGTATTCGATAATATTCAAAATCGCTGAACTAAATATTCACTAACGAGTTTACTAAATAAAAACATTTCATGTCAAAGGACAAGTTTATTCTAAATCAGTAAACGTGCCTTATATCCTCAACAATCAATCAACAGTCACAAAAAATTCAGGAGAAACTGATTAAAGTTACTTGTCAGCTTTTGTCTCGTCAATATGTCGTTGTGTTGCTATTTTTCAGTTGTTGTGTTGTTAGTTCACGATTTCAATTAAGTTATTTCAAAATACTACAGAAATCGCTAACTTTAATAGTCGCTAAATCCTGTAAAAAGTTCGCTAAGGGACGGACCATTTGATATCGTGGGGTGGGGGTGGAAGAATGATTTGCGAGCAAATTTTATTTTTTGCCCTGGAATGGGCCTGCAAATTATTTTTTTTGCTTTTCCCTCTCTTTCTCTCTCTTCGTCTTTATAATTTTGTGTCGTGCAAATTTTTTTTTTTTCTTTTCGGCTCGTGCAAATTTTTATTTTACAAATTCTTCCACTCCCCCCCACAAAATCAAATGGTCCGTCCCTAAGTAAATCGCCGCTAAGAATAGTAACTTTAAGATAATTTCGATGCGGACGCAGACATACTCAAAGTTGTAGTTTTTTTTCTATCTAACGATATAGGACATCAATCGGAAAATCGGAAAATCCCAGTGTAATAAACTTTGAGCTTATATAAGTTCATATGAGATTAAGAGGGGACTTATACCCAGGGGGCATGTGTTTAGAAGGGGGACGCTTATAACAATAAAAAAATTCGGCCTGCCTTGCACTGTTTCTTACGAAGTTAGTTCATTCAATTGTAATCGTTACTCACATTAGATTTACGTAATTGTATCATTTATGGGACAAATAAAGAAAGGTGCTCTAATCAAGCTTTCATATAGTTATACAGTGGTGTTTGGCATTAGAAACAATAGTTACGCTATTTTCGCCCATATCCTAGGATGCAAATAATACGAGACTTGTAAACTAAAGGCTCGTGTGCATACGGAATATAGATGACGTGACGTCATCAAAACTCTAAAATCTAAGTTACAATATCGGTAAAGTTGATCTTTTGACAAGATTCAGATATCGGCATCAAAAGTACTCTTTGAAAATGTAACGTCGATACCATGCATGATTCGTTTTTGAGTTGCAGTATTTTGAACTTTGTCACAGTCTGACTCAGCATATTTCCTAAATGTCACGAAAATCCATATATTTTGGCAAATTTAAAATTTAACGTCTTGATAAACCTTTAAAAGTGATAGCTAAAGTGTTTTTAAGTGAACCCAATCATTTTTATTGGAAAATCAGTTTTATTTGTAGCACTTTGGTACACCAACATAGCCGCCACATACTGATTACAGTAAATTTCTCGAATATTATTTGTCTAATATCTCGGTTACGAAGTACCCTGTTACTCCAAAGTTTCGGTCATTTGTATATTTTTACAAGCTCTGTACAGAAGATTTAAAATATTGTTTTAATATCGGTTTTCTTGGACAATTTTTGTGTGAAAACGATCCATAAAAGTGACTTGGTATCCCACCAAAAGCATTGCATTGCCATGTCAAGGGCGGATAGGTACAAACATGGTCCCACGCATGTCTTTTCCTTTCGGTCGAAAAGCCAACAATATTGATCAAGGGTAACATGTGCCTGTTGAAAAAGCCAACTTTTATGGACATACGTGGACTGATACTGCATATCTGTGTGTTGTGCCCCAATATTACAGATCTATTTTATGGTTGCAAATTTTGTGAAAAAAGCCAGCTTTCGAGAACATACCTAGACAGGATTTTCGTCCAAAAAGCCAAGAATTGAGGAGATATATTGGACCATAAAATCAGAGGTATTTATCCGCCCTTGCCATTGTATATTCCTTGAATCCTAATGAGCAACCAACTTCACGGGATGTATGATAAATAAAGTCTTATAAATAACAAGGAAACTCGTGAGAATTGTGGAGAAAATTGCAGCTTTATTTTAAGGGTGCGAGAATCGAGTTTCATAAATTCGGTTTTCAGCAAAGGCACAATCGCAAAAAGCAACATACTGCTTACTGCTTACCGTCCGTCGCACGATCAAGTTGACGCTACTCACCTAGCCTGCGTGCAGACGGCGGTGCAATCCTACGTCCCTGGGTATGTTATAATACGACGTTTGCTGATCGCAAGCTAAACTCACCTGGCAGCTAGAACAAGTTCCATGTTTTGCTTCAGTCTCTCAAGTGAGTTCTTCGCTGACAATATCACATCCTCAACTAAATCTCTTGCTGACTCTTGCAACTCCTGCTCATAGTCGCCAACAAGACTGGGCATGCGCACTGGACTTGCTATTGGTTCAGAAACTGGGCTTATTACCAGGTCCTCCTCGTCCCCTTCTTCGTAAAAGAATGACATGCGCATAGGGATAGCATCGGGTTCCCGCACAGCTAGGGGATCACTTTTGGCCACTTGTACTTGCTCATAGGATCTCTGTGCTACAAGGAGGGCATTAAGCGCCAGTTCCCTGGCAACCTTGCTTATCTCATTCTCGCACCTGGCTTCATCTTCATCCTCAGCCACAGTAGCTTGGTCGAGTGATTCCCGTGCTTCTACAAGTGCATTTTCCACTAGTTGCTTTGCGCATTCGTTTATCTCTTTCTCGGACCAGCTTTCACTCATTTTATCAGGAACATCACCAGCTACCAGGCTCCTGTCCGCCACTCGACCTTGATCACGTGATTTCTGTGCCATTAGAAGAGCTTCCTTCACCAGTTGTTCTGCAGTTTCGTGTATCTCTTCCTCAGGCAAAACTGTTGGCAACACCTGAGCTTGCAGACTCTTCTGCGCCAAAGCAAGTGCACTCTGCACCAGTCCTTTCGCAATATCCTCAGGTGAGGCTCTGGTCGACTCTAAGTCACGTTGATAGACACTTGTGATAAACTCTCTAGCTGAACATACAGCCTTCGTTAACAGGTCTTTAGCGGTTTGTAGCATATCTGCCTCGCTTTCAATTATTTCTGGTTCAGTTGTAATTTCTTGCTCTATGGCAGTCTCGATAGCTTCGATTTTTTCAACCACTCCAGCTCCCATTACAACAGTAATTTGATCGGGACTTAAAACCTCCCCTTCTATATCTTGCTCTACTACATCATAAGCTGCGTTTATCATGTCGTTGGTCAGCATTCGAATTCTTTCGCGAAGCGGTGATCTCGGACTGAACAACTGTTGAAGACGCAACGCAATTTCCAATCGCTCTGCCAACTCATGATCTTCAAGGTCTTCGACTGCTTTCAAATGGGAAGGCAATTGTTCTTCATCTCCATCATATTCATCACTGAAAAGAACAATTATATTTGTTAATAGAGAGCTTTAAAAGCAACTGGGACGGCAACGGCTACTACGGCGGTTAGTGAAAGTCAGTTTTCGTGTTGTCCTTTTCGTTTGCCGTATCACTCATTCGTTTTTACTGTATTTCGTTTAAATGACTTTTAACAGTAGGAAGTAGATACGCTAGTTTTGAGACCACGATTTTTTAGCATTTCATGTTGTATTTTTGGAGACGACGGCACAATAGTTATCGTATTGATGCATTCCTACATGCGGTTATTCTCTTCTGCAATTTTAAAGTCTTATTGTTCTTTGCCGTTCTCGTCGACGTTACCGTCCTGGTTGCTTAAAATAAGCTTTGCAATAAGAGCTTGAAGACATTTTAGAATATACGTATGAATATATAGTATCAGAAATATTTGTTGTACATTTTAGTAAATTTAGTTTTAAGTCAAATTCTATTTTAGTCATTTTTCCCTGAACACTGATAGATATTCAATCAAAATTCGCTCTAACTGCACATTGGAACCATTATTATCTATGGCGTGATTTTGCTCAAGTTCCAGGGTTAAGACAGCACTGCAAAGCACCACGAAAAGGGAATAAATTAACAATTTCTCTCGATGTTGGTCATGCGATAGTTCCTGCGCTTTGCCGCTGTACACCTCGAACTGCGTATGTGTAAACTCTAATGCAAAAGTATTTTAAAGGTTTTAACATTCTACTCAAAACTTAACCTAACTAGCTTGCTAATCCAGCTGTCACGTGCCTGGTGAGTCGATGAAGTGGGCAACTTTATTTTGAATGATATGATTGATCAACCTAGCTCATGGTGGTCTTAATGCAAGGTCACTGAATTATCAGACGAACTTGATTCTTATTGGGAGCTTTCTAAGCTTTTCTATGCATGTGAGCTTTTGTCATATAATGACACAATTCACGGCTGCGTTGCACCAAAATGTCAATAACACCCATCTTCATTTGCAACTAAGAAGCCAAAGTGACTTATCAGAGACGGTGCTTAACTCCGGCATCTGCAGCATGAAGCGACTTGGAGTATTACTACTCCCCCCTGGATGGGATGCTAGTCCATCGCAAGGCTACCCCCTGCATTTTGTCGGGTATCTCCCCCAACAATTTGCCAAGTACCTTTGTTAATGTAAAACAATTAAAAGGGACTTTATGAAGAAGCCCATTTCTTGGGGCTTTTACTTTAAAAGAAGCCAAAACAATTTCAGTTTGAGTGTTTTTTATATATTAGCAGTAAGGTTAAGTGTTTATTTGTGTATGAGTGTTTATGGATGTTTACACTCTTAGTGCTTGACTTCAGTAATGCGACCTTTTGGCATCCAAGAACGTTATAAAGAGGTACATGTACGATTCCACAAAACAAAGTAGGTCAGATAACCTCAAAGGGACCCACTTTCAAAATAAAGACAACAATGATCTCAATACATACCTCTCTGACAGGTCCTCGAGAATGGACTGCTGTATGTTCCACGAACTCTTCATGCGGGCTCTATACTCCGTTTGTCTCTTGGGCTTAAAAAGGGCCATTCTCAACCTGGCTCCTTTTCCGCTCTCACATCTCAGCTCATCGGCCAGGGCCAGAGTGCTCTTTCTCACCATTTCGTGTTTTATCTTCCACTCAACAAGCTGTCTATGTTTCTTTGCTTTCATCTTCTCCAAGAAATCTTCAGCGTCACGCAGCTGCTTTTCCTGTTCCTGTCTTCGGGCCTGCACATTTTGCTGAAAAACAACTAAATTTGAAGATATATGTTAGCGGATTCTACAAGAATATCTGAATATAGTTGGATTTAAGACCAAGACCAAGACCAAGACCAAGACAGAGATCGAGCCCGAGCTCGAGCCCGAGCCGAGCCCGAGCCCGAGCCCGAGCCCGAGCCCGAGCCCGAGACAGAGACAGAGACAGAGACCGAGAAAGAGACCGAGAAAGAGACCGAGAAAGAGACCGAGACCGAGACTTAGACTGAGACCGAGACCTAGACCTAGACCTAGACCTAGACCTAGACCTAGACCTAGACCTAGACCTAGACCTAGACCTAGACCTAGACCTAGACC
>JAOBYG010168866.1:0-10454 GCA_025403545.1 Epizoanthus stellaris
AGTTTGATTGGATGAACGAACAACGATTGTTTCTAACTGCTTTCTCATTGGACAAACGAACAGTTTACTTGCAGATGAGATGTCACATTGTATCTTTCCCTGGATTGGCAGGTGAAACAGGAAGCGAACATGTTACGAAAGAGAATTTCAAGGACAATCGAAAAGCACTCTATCATAATAGATAATACAGCTGTAGATAATATAATTATGGATTGTCAAAATGTTTTGCTCAACAGGCCTGCAGTGCATTGGTCAGAAATGATAGGTTTAATTATGCCATTTAATTTAACACAAGGTGAACAGCTATAATATGCAGGTGACGAAATTCAAGACTGAAGTGCTCAGTGGCTTCTTCTTTGTTGTGTTTGCAGGCAAAAGATTTCTGATGAGAAGTTGCGACGTCATCTGAAAGCAAAGTTCATTGCCGATGCCAGCATTCCTGATGGAACCAAAATCAACCCAAGACAAATGGTAACAGTAATAATTGTATTATTACATGATTATTGTAGAATAAACCTGCACAGAGAACTCAGAAGTGAAAGACAAAATGAGTGTTCAAACTGCCGAATATCTGTGTGGGGATTCTGTAGAGAAGATATGTACAGTACTATTCAGGGGGCATATAAGGAAAGTTTAGGAGAGTAGGGAGAGATGTGTAGTAAACATGTAGTACACATACATGTAACCATCAACCCTACTACTTGGGGAAATGAAATATCCCACAATTTAGGGCAATTATGAGCTTCATATTGCCTATGATTATTGAGGAGCACACCAATATTTCTTGAAAAGAGACAAGTCTGAAGCCAACACTGAAGCAGAAGTCAGAACCAGTATATGGGGACAATCACAATGCAATTAATTGTAATTACTGTGCAAAAACTTCATACATGTATGACCTAAGTTGCAATGAAGCCAGTGCTGAGCACCCTGGTTTTATCAAGGTGTGAGACCCCTACAGAGTAGAACTTCACAAAAAGAGGAAGGGAGAGATTTTGTAGTTGAGTTTGGCATAAAATTATACTGTCAAGCAATTTTACTAAATATGGACCATGGGAAGAGCAGCATATTAGATTTTTTTTTGTTGTACCTATAATATCAAAATTAATAGCAGTTTAAGTTGCTTTGCTGGGTGTAGTGTGGCCACATTGTAATAATTTATATGTTTGATCAGTTTTCTGTCATACCAGATGGCTTATCTTTATTTCCTACATGTAGTTCTCAAAGTGCTGGATTGTTAAAAATGATGGAGATATAAAGTGGAGTTCTAAAACAAAGGTATGTTTACTTAATACATTATGTCCATAAACGACTCCATTTTATAATTTGCTATGGTCTTTGTCAACATACATGTACCAACATGAAAGTCAGAGTACCAGTCACTGGGGAGGGTAGTACATGTAACCAGAAGCACTTTGACATCTTTTTCCCACCGAATGTCAGATTGAACTTCAGAGGAAGACAAGAAGAACTAATTTTGTCTGTCACTCAGTCAGCCACTGTTAGTGACAGAGAAGTGGATCAGCAAGACACATTGAGTGGTCAGGATCACCTCGTTGTGTGCGAGGTTAGCTCAGTCAGTAAGAGCTCTGACTGCTAACCAGAAGGTCCCGGGTTCAATCCCGGTCTTGCCGAGGGTTGAATTTGTGCGACCTTCTTTTGCCACACCGTCCTTGGACAGGGACGTTAAGCTGTTGGTCTAGTCTCTCGACGTTCTATCGGGGGACTTAAAATAACCCACGCATTTGTCGATAAGAGTAGGCTAATGCCTGTGTTAGTGGTCTGTCACCTCCTCTACTTACATGTACATGTAGGAGGAGCAGCCAGCAGCACCTTCAATGCTTTCAGTTCGATCTCTCTCTGATCCATGTAAACAGGTACTGAAAAGCCCCGAGGGGAGCACCTGTATATGTATATGTATGTATGTCAACAAACAAAGTACATGTACAACACACTTTACTCCAAGTCAGGCTCTGTATTCTCGTTATTCTTTCAGGACATATTTGGTTTGTTTAAGTTTGAACACATAATTATGAAATCTGTTCCAAGTACTTAGCTTGTTAAACCAATTTAAAAAAACTTTACTTTGTAAATGACCTCTGCACAGCTGTCTTCATCACTGCCAGACATGTAAGTTTCTCATGATTTACAATAATTGTTCATGTGACCTCTTCAGTTTCACTTGATTACACACTGAGTGGAAGTGTATGAAAACTGTTTGCCATTTCCTGATGTATGGTACAGTATCTAATTATCAATATTTTGGAGTAATGTTTGATTTTAGACCAGATTTCCTGTGTGTTTTCATATTGTTTGTTCAAGTATAGCACCTGGTACAGGTAGTGCCCTATCCCCCCACCCCCACCCCCACTTATAGTTTTTCAGTGACCTAATTCCCCCTACCCGCTTCCACTACACTCACCTGAAAAGTGTTTGTGTCTGTGGTTGATCCTACCTTTCATTTTGTGTACAGTTCCAGTGCATGGATGGAAATATTGAGGTTTGTTCTGGGGACAGTCAGATTGAAGTTCCACACCTCAAGCCTGGCCAACAGTCGCACATCACTGTTGAGTTTGCAGCAGCCAGTATTCCAGGGACTTACGAAAGGTAAAGGCAAAATGTCTTGATTCATAATTGTTGTAAATTATCACATCAGCTACTGCCTCTGACAGTTTGAATTGCACTTGCAGAACTCAAAACATTGATAGTATTTGTTTTGTGTAGATTCTGATATACAACATGATGAGAAGAAAGATTTGAAAATCAATTTATTTAAAGTTCCTGTCTCCTGATAAGAGGAGGGTCCTTAGGGCTGTTGTAAAAATATCGACCAATCAGTGAGCTTCGAGTTAATTGGAATGTCTGGAATTGGTTGAGTTCGTGTGGGGCAGTGAAACCAGACACCGGAAGGGCAGTTTGAAATATATCTTGAGCCATCTTGGCCTCTTGTTGGGACACAGGAACTTTAATTTGTCAATTAACAATTCTCATTTAAATCTGTTTTAGCAAATGGCAGCTTGTACACCGCAGCATTGTGTTTGGTCCAATGTTTTGGTGTCAGATTGTTGTACCTGGTGAGACAGTTGAACAGGCCAGAAACCTCAAGTTGGAGAACTCAGGTATTACACTTGTAATTATACATTACTGTGGTAATCAGTTTCTGGACCATAAGGTCCTGCATCTTGAGAGTATCTTCATTCAAAGTTTCAAATCTAGACAAGGCAAGTGTGTCATATTGCCGTGTACAAGATACAGCCCTGCATTATGTGCCTTAGTATGTGAACTATTATTTTAGCGGATGTATAATATGTGAGGTGGGACAGGTGGGAGCCCCCAGAATAAGGCCAAGGGGTGCATAGACTACAGGATAATAGAAAGCAGTTGGTGAGAGATTGATATGTCAAGAGAAAATGGGTGGGAAGCAGGGGGAAAGTGTATGTGTAGAAAAGTGAGAAGGATATGGAAGAAAGAAAGTGGAGCAATGAGTTTCTGATCCCCTGTTTTTTTCCCCATCTGAATGAATGGTATAATCCCATCTTTAGTATGGCATTTTGGGCATTATTAACCCTTGAGTTTATCAACTGATAAGATTACAGACTCTGGTCACCTACAAGTTTTCTTGATGAATGACCAAATTATCCCAACTAGTTTTCAGTGTATATGGACTAGTAAGAAATATTTTGAGTTTGAAGGATTAAAGCTTTTCATTACTGCTGGCAAATCGTCGTCTTGTATAATTTATGGCATTAGTGTGTTTTGCATTTGGTAGATATCCATCTAAATGTAGCTACATGTTTCAGCTTCCAAAACCAGTGACTGTACTACACTGGCTGACAGTTCATTTGGCAATGCTCCCTTGTGCCCAGTCACTCAGCTGGTCCAGGATATTGCCATAGCAACTGAGGACAAGATGGAAGAGGTCAATGACTCTGGCTCAGAAGAATATCTGAGTTCTGAGGACGTACCCTTGGGATTTGAGAAGCTGGCAATCACTGACTCCATTGAAATTGTCAAGGAAGAGAACTCGCCTCTGATAGAGGTCAAGGAATACAGCTTGCCCTTGATTGAAGTTGTGACTCAGCAGGGTTCAGAGAGTAACACCACAAGCTGTGTGAGCATGACAGGGCAGGAACTTGAATGGGATGATGGTTATGTGGAGGATAACACGATTCATCCTGAGCAAGGTAAGAGAACATTTTAACTAGTAGAGTCAAGTTATATACAGAACTCTCTAATCAGTGGTACCCTGACTTTCTTCATTCTTAGACTAATGGTTCACATTGTTAAGGGGCTATTCACAATTATCTACATTTTCACAAGCGTACAAACCATACTCTTTTTTGCCCCCCCCCCCCTTCCCCCTCCATAAGTGTACACAAAAATTGTTGATTTTGCAACAAATTTGGATCGACATTTTTTTGTACCTTTAAAAGTGTATGCTGGTATGTGACCCCCTCCCTCCCGGTTTGTACACTTGTGAAAATGTTGAAAATTGTGAACAGCCCTTAACTGTGTTTGACAGCTACATATTAGATGTATCGTAGCTGCCTTGAGCTGGTTAGCTGTTATAGTGAGGTTATGTAGAACTCTCTAATCAGTGATACACTGAAACATACTTCATTCTTAGTGGTTCGTGTTAGATGTCCATGATATTTAATTGTTTTTTAGGACTTTTTATTTTTTGAATGTCCTGCAAGTTGTTGTAAATGTGTGTTTTTGAGCCGACACCTTGGACAAACATGGAGCCCATAGTGTTGATAACAACTTCCTCCCCCCATACACACAGACATGCACACACACATAGTACATGTAGTTACAGAATACATGTTTATGGGCATGTCTCATTATCAATAAGTAAACAAAAAAGCACTCATCTGGCACTTTGCATGACAGGTATTGATACCTGATGGTTGTTTATTGCAGCTCTGCTGACCAATGAGGATGGAGAGAGTGTGTGTACTGATACCTCAGATGAGTTCCTTGTGGTACCCATGCCACCATGCTTTGACCCAGACCTCCCGCTTTCTTCAGATCCAGAAAACATTGGGGTAAGCAGACAAGACTTCAGTTGCTCTTTGCCATCTGTATTCACGTTGCCGGAGGAACCCAGAATATATACAACACCCTGCAGTTCAGTTCCCCTGAGCAGACACAGTTCAACCTCAACCAGTGATGTAGAGTCAGTCACTAGTGGGTGTACAAGTGTCAGGACAGACAGCCAAAGTGTTGACTGTGCCGAGTGTGAGAGCTTGGCAAGCCTGTCGACTGATCTTCCTGTGCCTGTTCCTGCCGCCCTTCCAGCATCTGTGTCATCAGTGCCATTGGTCCCTGTGAAAATTACTCATCCAGTAGCAACTGATACAACAGAACATGTTCAGTCCATCCCTTTGGGAGAGTTCACCATGCAGCAGCCTACTCCAGTGTATGACATAGGGTCCCGTACACACCACAATGGCAGCGACGTTTCTCCAATTTCAACCCAGCCTCATTCTACCAGCAGTGGTGACGTTCCAATTGCAACCCAACCTGAACCATCAAGCCCATCAGGTGAGGAGGAAAATAAGCCAGCAGACCAGCCCAGGACAGTTTCACCCTCCAGATCACCAGATAGAAATGCTGATTTTGTGTCCGGTGTAGTGTCTGGAGCCCTAGCAACAGCTGTTGACGCCACGGCAAGTGCAGGCCGAGCAGTTTTCTCTACTCTAGAGAACCTGTTTAGCACAGGAAGTGATGCACAGCCAACAGCATACTACCGACCTGCTGCACTGGAGTGTGACGTCACTATACGTCCTCATGCACCGGTATGTTGACATATAACTTGTAACAGTCTCATTCAAACGTCACAAGCATCACAGGGGTCATAGCCCACATGTATACCAAGGTCAAAGTTGCAATTAATACAAAATTTCAGGGTCTTTGACTAATTTCTTTGTTATCGAAATCAGGCAGACACTTCAAAGTATTATTAAAGAAATGAAGACGAGAAAATATATTCTACCAAACAAAAACATCTTCCTAACATTCAGAAAGTAACCATGACCCAACCCTAGCCGAATGTTATCCTTTGCCTTTTGTGTCACAAAGACGTTGATTTTGCTTCCAGTGGCCTGAATCTGTTATCGTTTCATTATTAATTTTTGTTGTTAGCACTTATAACATTAAAGAAATTATTCAACACGTGATGATAACATTCAGTGGAGCATTCATAATTGCTATTGTCAGGGCACGACAAAAGTGTGGTCCGATAGCCCGGGGCTAGTAGATTCCTTCACAGGTTGCACGATGGGCAAGAAACATTTGTAGTTTCATTTTAGTTTAATCACTCAATAAATCAAGGATAGCTCCTCGGAGCTCCTGGCTGGTAATCTCAGTTGCAGCTTTCCCAAAGGACGAGCTGCAAATTTGATTTTCATCTCGCCCTGAGTGTATGACAATTCAAAAGATGTTAACAATTGCAGCTTTACCAATTTTCTACTCTTTTATTATTTTCATTTTACATAGCAGATTTACTTTTTCCTTACAAGTCTTGGCCTACTGGCATTCTTTTTACATTCTAGGTTTTTAGAGGCACGGTACATTATAACATTCAGTGACACATTAATCAATGTCATTTATATAATGTATAACAATTCAAAACATGTTAACAATTCCATCTTTCCCAAATTCCTGCTCTTGTATACTATATTTTCCATTTAAATAGCAGCTTTACTTTTCCTTATAAGTGTTTAATTATAGTTGTGTTATTGTACTGTAGGATGCACCGCCGCCACCAGTGGTCTCCTGGCCGCCCAACCAAACAGTCAGCACACCCATGGGCCAGCTGATGGAGATGGGCTTCTATGACCGCAAACTGAACGAGTCATTGCTGAAGAAACACAATAACGATGTTCAGAGTGTTATTGAGGAGCTGCTCCAGGTTACTGGCAATGACTGGCAACACGGCAGACACTGATTATATTCTTCCTATTTTTTGCATAACATGTTGATCGGCCATAACCGTATTTCAAATAGAATAAAATAGCCATAGTCAAGCATACGATGATAAATACAACACAGTACCGTTTTTCCGGTATGGGAGTGTGGCGTCCTTCCCAGTCTTCCTTATTTGGCGCTTACCCTTCCTGTGACGTCAGTTGACGAATTCATCCTAGAAGCCTGAACCTTCCTTGTTCGGCGGCCATTTAGTTCTTTAATATATAAACAAAAACACTGTCACAAGTAACCCAGAAAACACAAAAATACTAATTTACCAATCCCTAGAGTCACAAATGGAAATCTGTGTAAGAAGTGCTTGAAATTCCTGCTGATATGGTGTACAGAAAACAGGGACTTTTCGGGGTCTTTTTTTGCTTTTTACGCAAGCAATTTTCCAGACGTCTCGCGATCTCGTTTCGCCACCAGGACCCACTGGCTCGGAACGAGACTGGGGTTTCCCGACTTTCTGGACAAGATTACAACTTCTCAAAGTAGCTGATCAGTAGCAGCTCGCTGTTTATTTTATTGAAGTCAGTTTTCCAGAAATCTAAAGAAACTAGCGGGCAAGAATGGATTTTGCTGTCTGCTATGGAGAACCCTGAATTTAATTTTGACGTTTGTAAATAGTTAATTGTAGAATACCGTATTTTTCCGAATAATCGCCCTGGGCATTTATTACATTTCCGCACTTTTCGGAGGGTGTTTATTCGGGAGTTCTAAAAACAATCAAACCAAACAAATCGATTTCTATCCTTACATGCGGTAACATAACATCAGTATACAATATTTTATTCTCTGCATACGGTTAAGATAAATAAGTAACGAAAGTCAACTTTGATTTATTGTCTATTTGCAATAGTATGTCGTTTACTTGAAAGGGAGATGGAGGCATTTCTTTTTTCTAGTTTCAACTAGATGAATGGCTTCGTTTATTCGAGAAGAGGTGTTCATTCGGGAGAGGCGTTTAATTGCAATTTATACATTTAAAAGGGGTGTTATTCGAAGGAGGGCGTCCATTAGGCAAAAAAACGGTATACACTTTTAACGACAGATAAATAAAGTTAGAGCACTAAACATGTATGAGTAATCACAAAGTTTTGAGTGTAGTTTCAAATAAATACGAGTGCAATTTTCAGAATAACAAATAAAAGTGATTGCAGATTTTGGTCTTTGTAAAATTTCACTGGTGTGTATGTTTACTCCAAATTGCATGAAACAACTAAGTGGTTAGCCATTAATCACATAGAGGTAAGTATGTCAGAGCTTTAAAACAACACAGGTCGGCATATACATGACATTAATTTTACGTGCTGATAAGTTTTCTTTAGCTGTTCGACCATTGGTCAATTCACTGCATTGTTTTTATTGACCAATACAATTATTCAGAAAACTGAAAATTAATAAATTTTCGCCGATATTTGCACTGTGTTTGTAAGGGGTCGTCCGTTATTTTCATCATTTTCACGAGCGTACAAAACGTACTTTGGGGGGAGGGGGTTAAAGGGACATGTACGCTTTTCAAAATAATAACAAATGACGATAATACCCAGCAGCAAAATCATCGATCAAAATCATACAGAAGATGTATTCATATTTAGTCGAATTTCCTTGCCATGAATGTAACTATATATATTGTCTGGTTGCCATATATACCTCTAACAAATGGTGTGAAACTTATATCGATTTCTCCTCTCACCTGGATTTTCCACTTTCCCCAGAATTGGTCTCAAGAATAGGAAAGTAGCATTCAATGAAGCCGACAACAGCGGTGTTACAAGACGACTTGCAATGACCAGGGCTTTCTCCTCTACAGAGCAAGCATGCTCGAACAGCCTGCTCCTCTTCTTGGCATCGTTGTACAGCGACACAAGTTTTTGACTTGTTTCTGTCACTACTGGCACTTTCCTCGCAGATTCCATAAACTGGCTGTTCCCGAACAATGATAGGACGTCTTTGCCTGCTCCTTCCTGTCCGTTCTGCACAGCCACAAACTCTTCATTAACTCCAGAATCCATGATTTCCTGCGGTACTTCTATTAAAATCGACAGGCTTGGGTGAAAGCCGCTATGGTAATTTGGACTTAAATTTGATTGAACTGACAAATAGCACTTCGCAGAATGTAAACGAAACTAGAAACCAACAAGGTCTTGCGTAACAGCAATATTTTCACTTCACATGCATTAGCTAAGCATCATTTCAAAGCACCTCAGATACATGTCACGTGCTCGTCCACATGCGCTTCTTGTCGTTCTCAGAGACATCTTTGGTAACAGTTACTACACTGTCATAATTGTCGTCCCTGTAACGTTTTTCTGTTAAACAGAAAGATAGTTCAGGAAATGTTAAAAGACAAATTTCCTGTTAGACTTTGAATCACAGCATAACGATACAAATGTTGATAATGTAAATTCAGTTGATGAACCGTAACCCGTGATCGTAATGAAACTAACCAGCAATCGTACTTCAAAGAAGAAAAATGGCAAAAAATTATTAGTTGTTTATAAAACTAGTTCGTTTCTTATTATTTCACTTAGTCATTTCAACCCTTAAGGTGTCCTTTGAGTCAAATTCAAATCGCGTGCCTCCCCACTAGAAAGCACTGCAGTAATTTAACAATTATATGATTCTTCTAATTTGTTGTTCGATTGATGAAATCTATGCGTCTAATTCTGAGGAGGGCCAGAAGAAACGTTGCTGTAGATTTTCGTGCGCACAATTTGAAATGCGAAGTTTCCCACAAGCGTTCGTAACCTAACGTTTACTCGAGGTCTCTGCAAACCACTAAGATTTAAACTACTAGTAAGTACTTTAATAACATAACTAGCGCTGTCGAGGTGGTCGCGTGACTATTCAATCGCACAAGGATATTTCACTTTGTGAAATGATAACCTTCACCTGTTATCGCACTTTTGATTGGCCCACAATAGAAGAAATTTGACATCTTTAATTGGCCATGGGTTCTTTGTTTAAATTTTCGCATTCGCTCATATACGACCTAGGCCCAATATACACATTTTCAACAGTAGTAAGCACGGTTAACAAGCCATAAGAATAAACGTACTGTATCTTTATTTAAGGCCACAGACTCAAGCCCCATAACTAAACCCTAACCAGGGACAAGTGTTTTCGTAAACACTATTTTCTCTTATGTAAGAACATCTATTTGGGAGGTGAGGCTGCACATTCTTAATTTTTTGACGATTTCAGCCTCAATATGTTCTTAAAATGTTCATATATTATTGAGTTTTGTAAGCAAGGTGTATTGCAGTAAATCAGCCCACAAGCCACAAGACAGCTTTGTTGCCGATATCAATGGAAATCACGTAGCTGTGAAGTGATAACAATGTTGGTTCCAAGTTAGAACAGTGTAGATATTATTTATTGCCGAAAAAAGTTTCAGATAGGAGGAGAACATAAAATATTGTGTCAACTGAATTATTGCGTTACAAAAACATTTAATCCCCTTGCCGATTACTATT
>JAOBYG010168977.1:0-10452 GCA_025403545.1 Epizoanthus stellaris
AACAACACAACTGTAACGATAGATATAGCAAAATATGTGTAAAATGTTATGTTATACCTTAACCCTATTCAGACTGGGGGGGGGGGGGGCTCAAAATGACCTACCCATTTTCACACCTTTGGCTGCGTTCAGACGATGCAGCTTATAGAATGCTATATTTTAGCTTGCGAAAAAGTTTATGCAAGCTATAACTTTTTGTTGTCCACGCGCACCAAAACAACTCAGACTGCAGTTTGAATTGTCCATCGTGACCGCGGCGCTGAGCACCAAATGAACCCGACAGAAACGAACATGTTTGGTAACTACATGTCCGCTGATTGCCTGGCAGCTTGCGAAAGCAGTTTATGCGTACCTTGAGAGGTTTATATAATTTTCACACACATTTCACAAAAACACGTCTGAACCAATTTTTCCCCTCGTCCTAAAATTTTATATCTTGCTAAAACTTGTAGCTCAAAATTGTATCCAAACAGGAAAAAGCCGTGTTTGCAGTTTAGAACATGCTAGAAACTGCTCGTCTGAACGCATCCCTTCTAACTTAAGAACCATACAACTCCACAATTTCGTTACTTTTCCTAAATGTTATCAGGGACAATTTTGATGTTCCCATCACGTGTTTATTAATTAATATGTTACCATGGCGACCAAATATCGAGAGACAGATCGGGAACTTTTTCATTCTAGAAATCAGTATATTTCTGGTTGCCGCCTATGATATTACAAATTTCAGATCACCAACGTCAAGTCAATTTTAAAAGACAACTTCTCGACGTAATTAAAAAATCCAAGATGGCGGTTTTGTGACGTCATATGACCAGTATTTAGATATGATCATGCGTGTGGAACGTGATGTAGCGGTATTGGTTCACCGCCAGGTGCATTGTGTCCCTACGTTGAAGGACGACAGCAGCAGGGGAATACTTGTTTGATTCCCTGGCGATAGGAGGAACAGAAGATAAAATATATCGCGGGGTTAATGGCGTGAAATATATTAGGGAACGCATATACAATTATAAATACTTCGATCAAAATACAATGACCTGTTACTTTGGAGCCTTCAATAAACACATATATAACATATACAATTTGAAAGGTGCCCCATGTTAAAATGAAAGCTATTACTATAGTAAGGAACATTTTTGTTAAACGGATGTTCTGTTTCATTCTCCTTGTGACTTGGGAAGAGCTCCAATTCCCTGGCGCTTTCTGTTGTGTTAACTTGACAATAATCACGGGATAGAGAACCAACATGATGACAAAGGGGAGGGCGACGGAGAGTATTGTGATGACGATAGCATATATTCGGGGCTGATGCTTGGTCATGTTTATATAGAAGGTCTGACGTTCCGAGAGAAAAGTGCCAAAGTAAAGCTCCGGCCAATACACGGCGACCGGCACGAGCCAAGTGCAGACTAACAGTATAACACGTGTTCTTACTCTGTCTAGTCTCACTCGCTCTCATGGGGAATACTACTGCATAGAATCTATGGACTGTAATAACTACAAGGCTTGACATGGAGACTCCAAAAGAAACATTAATAAAGAAAATAAGTATTTTGCACAATGCCGTTCCAAGGGTCTGGTGTAAGATGCCTGCATCCCTGCGAAAAAACAAAACAATATGTAACAGATTAATGGCTGGTATAAACAAATCTGATACAGCCATGTTGACTATGAAGTAGTTCGGTGTCGTTCGCAGTGTCTTGTTATGATGCACAGTCAGAATGACCAAAATGTTGCCAGTAAAAGATGCAACACTGCACACTATAGCTCTATAAAGCCAGTAGTCCTTGATAACGTCCCAGTTCATGTTACAGCCGGTCATCTGGTATATTGATCAGACTGAAACTGTTCGTTTCCTGCTCTGTGTTGTCTAACAAAAGCCGTTGCCTGGAAGAAAGTGAAAAACAACGCATATATTAATAGCAAATATTTTCTATTCCGTAAATAAAGTAGTAATGAGGAACGTTTAAAAAGTCGACAAACAAGTGTCTAAGAGGAAATGTGCCTAGTACTACAAAGCTACGCTTGGGACATGGCGGGAAACTCAGAGGTTGTTGTTTTCGTTATATTTTCATGAACTGGCAAAGGACGTCAAAACTGTTAACGTTTTCTTTCTGCTTTTATTACCGTTATACAAAACTTGTGACAAAACCATGTCAAATTATTGTAAAACCACTCGGAGATATTTACGAAAATGTTAGTTTGCTGATCAAAATATCACTTATCCCAATGTACAGGGCTTTATATATTTATATCTCCAAATGGCATTCACGAAATTGTGTTTGGTATTTGATATTTCGTTCTTTGCCACCAAAAGAGCTGGTATGCATAATATTGAGCTGAACAACCTAATATGGGAGTCCAGCAAAGGTTTTTTTCGCTCTGTCTACGCTTGGTGGGTTCTTGGCCGACTTGGGACAACAGTTTGGATCTTGACGCGAGGCGAATTATTTTTGACGACTATTTCCGTTCCAGCGGCCTCTCCCCCACACATTATTATGTATCGGTGAGCATCTACTAAGGTTGAAGACGTAGCTAATAATTGGTTGGTTTTTAAGTATTTTTGAAGCTCAGGTTGAGGCAGAAATTGTAGAATAGGGGAAAAAACTATATTTCAGTTATATTCAAGTGCGCCAAGCGAGTCGGCCCTGCCAAGTTAGTTCCCCATTCGAAAAAGCCTCATCACAGTATTACAAAAGCGCCAAACGTTTAAACATACCAAATGTTTCGAGTCACAGACTCTTCTTCCGTGGTAGCTAATGATACTTGAAAAACCGTCTGCGTCGAAATCCC
Organism: Epizoanthus stellaris; assembly: GCA_025403545.1. NCBI lineage: Eukaryota > Metazoa > Cnidaria > Anthozoa > Zoantharia > Epizoanthidae > Epizoanthus > Epizoanthus stellaris. Next base: position 2,797 of record JAOBYG010168977.1, read on the forward strand.
AAAACCAACAGTGTAAGATAGCAACGCAACATCACGTCAGACCAGACGAACTTCCTAAAACTAGTGAAAAAGAAGAGTCTGCGACTCGAAACGTCTGGTATGTTTGCACTTTCGGCACAAGAAATGCCTATTGTCAATCATAGAGAACTTCATTGGTGCATAATTTGATCTTCTCCACCAACTTGTTTGCGCAGTGTGACAAGGTAGAGTTTCTTTTCATGCAGTCACTGATACAAACCTTTTAGTTATGTCCTTGATCATTGAGAAACATATGGTTCTGGTCTTGTGTACGCAATGTACCAAGTAAAGTTTCTAGTCATACAGTCACTGATACAAACCTTTTAGCTCTGTCCTTGATCACTGAGAGATAATTGCTTCTGTTCTTGTGTACTCAGTGTACCAAGTAAAGTTTCTAGTCATACAGTCAGCGATACAAACCTTTTAGCTCTGTCCTTGATCACTGTCAAGAGAGATCAGTCTACTTCTGGTCTTGTGCACGCAGTGTACCAAGTAACGTTTCTAGTCATGCAGTCACTGATACAAACCCTTTAGCTCTGTCCTTGACCACTGAGAGAGATCTGCTTCTTGTCCTGTGTACGCAGTCTACCAAGTAAAGTTTATATTCTTACAGTCACTGATACAAACCCTTTAGCTCTGTCCTTGATCACTGATAGAGATCTACTTCTTGTCCTGTGTACGCAGTATACCAAATAAAGTTTATATCCATACAGTCACTGATATAAACCTTTTAGCTCTGTCCTTGATAGCACAAGAAAACTGCTTCTTTCAATCGTCTAGATGACTGTCTGTTAATTTTGTTAGAAACATCTCCTTAATATTTGATATATAACTTACTAAAAATAGCGGACGATTGAATAAGGAATCAATACGTACCATTTTTTGCTGAAATTGAGACTTGTTTAAACAAGTAGAAGCCTTTAAATTTTCAAGATGGTAAACTGTGTTAATAGTTTTCTTAGTATTGAAATATGCCAACCCACTCACCGCGTTATCTTGTCTTTAATTGACTGATCCGTATGTAATGGAACTGGTTTTAAAACGAGGGCTTTTAAAACTAATTAAAACGCGAGTATATGAAGACGTTCAAGCTATTGAGAAACAAGTTCCGGTATAATTTTATATTTTATATTTTGCTCCGTTATGTTGTAGCAGCTTCAAGAACTTCCTGAAATTGCATTAACGATCGAATTCGAAAGTGAAGTAGAGCTTTGGCAGACTTGATATGGAGAAGGAGGAGGAGGAGGGTTCAAATTTGTTCAAATTCAGGTCTAGAAAGGCATATTGCTGTGCCGCAGAAATTGAGTCCTTAAAAACGATGCGTAGGCGAAGACCTTGTTAACCAATTTGAGTTTTCCCTAGAAAGTAATTGCGATCCCACAATGATCGAAAAAATCCAATAAACACTCATTTTAATTGCTTGTTGTTAAGATAATAATGTCCATTTGATAGAAGGGTTAGTTTAACATAACGATTTCCAGGGAAGCAGTGTACATAACTGTAGTGCAAAGGTTTACTAAACTGATAACGGCGTCCTAGAATATTTTAATTATTGTTCGTGTTTCGTAAACCAGGCATCTCTGTTTCACTGCGTATATGGCTTTTTGGCCAGACTCCCTTCCAGCAGGGAGTTGAGTTCGAAATATTTGTGTTCCATTTGATTACGATTTCTTGGTTCTTGTGGGTACGCCGTTACTTGATTTCTTTACTTTTGTTATGAGCTTCAAGAAGTTTCAAAAATCAATCTTTCCTAAGCCGGCTTCACACGCTGGGTTTTTGTAGCACAACTTTCTACGATCCATTGTCTTACACATTTTCATAACAATTGACTCAATTACAATAACAATGTATCGTAGAAAGTTCTGCGACAAAAACGCAGCGTGTGAGGCCGGCTTTAGGAATAAACAAAACCGTTATGGAAGAGGATCATAATGTGGAATAGATAAGAAAACGTCGGACTAAGAATATGTTACTGCAGGGGAAGGGAGAATTTTCGAGGCAATAAAAACGTATTTGCCGCATGTACACAGCTGCCCTTCAAGATTATTCCTGTTCAGAAAAGCGCATCTGCATATCATCTTTAGTTCCTGATTAACTTATACGGCCTCTTTCGCATATACAATGGGAAAATAAACTATAAAAGGGAAGTTGAAAAATAGCAGGCAAAATCCTTGATACCATAAATGTAAAAGAACCAAAGAAATAAATTATTTTGGGAAAAATTAAATGCTTCAAATGCATCGTAGGTTCGAAAGGACAGGTTAGATTTTACGTGCGATGTGACACATTCTTGTTGTTTTAGAAGCAGTCTATAAAGTGAACATTTCTTTCCAGCAAAGTATGCGATGATAGGACGCAAACCCTTTTTGAAGCGACGTTTAAAAAGCTAATCTTTCATTTACAGTCGAACCTGTATTAGGCGGCCACCCTACGTATGGTAATAGCTTGATGGCCGCTTAATACAGGGTGCATCGCCGCTTAATAGAGGTTCGACTGTACTTCAATCAAGGCTGCCACATCTTGACTGCTCGAGGGAGTTTCAAGCGCGTCGCTTTGGCTGAAGCATGGACTGATGGAATACGTATATTTTCTTTGATGAACGTTAATGATTTAAATAGTTAACGCTGTGATCTTGATGAATGAGATTTCAAGCGCTTAATATAGGTTCGATTGTATTTGGGACCGCTCAAGGTGACCGCTTAATAGATGGGCAATTTACAGTAAATGACTGACAAAAACATCGGGACTTTTTGAAGTGGCCGTTTAGTAGAGGGTGGCCGCTTAATAGCGAAGCCACTTAATACAGGTTCGAATGTTGTGCAAAAAATGCTGCGTCCTAGAATCGAATAACTAACTAAAGGTATATTTATATATATGTCCAATAGATAAGAAAACGTCGGACTAATAATAGGTTACGGCAGGGGAAGGGAGAATTTTCTGGGCATTAAAAAAGTATTTACGGCATGTACACAGCTGCCCTTTAAGATTATTCCTGTTCAGGAAAACGTATTTGCATATCATCTTTAGGTACTGTCCCCGCTTCCACGGTGATTTTAATATCTATTCAATAAATAAATAATAAAAAGAACGTTCAAAACTGCCGTTGATAAACACTCAAGTACTAAGAGTAATATATACCAAATAATTTAATCTAAACTTGTTAGTTTCTTGAAGATGTTTCCAAAAGATCCTCTCGGGGTGGGGGTGGGGGGATACCTGTTCCCTCGTTACCAAACATCACTAAACAGCTTTCTCGTTCCAAAAATATATCCAACGATATCTCATGCTCCCTAAAAGCTCTCCATGGTAAGCCCTCTTTCTAAAACCAAGTGGGGAGAGCAAAGCGAAAATCAGCTATATAGTGGTGCGAACAATCCTTTGCACCAACAACCCTCCTTTGCCAGCCAGTAATCCGAAAGTCTTGTTTACGAGATCAATGAATAAATTAGACGTTAGCAGGAATTTTTCCTTTCGGACTTGAAAAGAAACATTATTTTTATATGGCTTGCTAAATCTGAGCGCTCTCGTTGGCCAATTTGAGGTCCGTAACTTAAGGTACGGACTGCTAATGGCCAAGAAAGTGTAATAAAGCTTTATTTGTTTTGACACAAAGCTAGAAAAGCCATACAATAAACTTCTTATTAGTCTCGTTGCTCGATTTGTACGGTAAGTTATGGATTATAGAAAACAACTCGGTCCATAACGTACGGTTCTTGCCTAATAAGGGGTGTATATTCGCAATTAATGCCTAACAAGCGATCGACATTTTCACAGCTAGCTATGTTCCGCAATTTTAAAAAGAACATGCAGTGAGTAACTCAGAAGTACTTACAAGGAAATTAATCACCTGAATAACGACTGCAATTCGTAAATTAATACATAATATATACAACTGAGAACAGGGAGGCAATAATTCAGTTCTCCTACATTTCATCTGGGCATCAGTACTAAACCGGTCAATAAAACGTCAGTGGAGTCTTTCATAGTATTGAAATATGCAAAGACAATAGTAGTAAGGAAAGTGCGTTGTGAGAACGCAGGCGGATATTTTTTATCCTGAATCACATTACAACGTTGTTATTGTTATACACAAGTAGACTAAGTTTTTGTCAACAGGAAATGAAAGCTAAAGTTATATTTATTAACTGACGTTTGCGCAAATGTAGATAATATGTGCCAGGGAAATAAATATCTAGACACACCGACTAGAGAGAATAAAGAGCGTAACAGGACACCATATTTCAGAGTTGGTTAATGAAGTTCGTTTAACTTCGGAATAACTTTTAAAAGCACTCAATCAGCTGTTGCGTGCAAACAGGCTAATTTGCCGCCACATAGCATGTCAAAACGTATCAGCTACATACAGAGAGAACATTTATTTTAATAAAAAAAAATTAAGATTATGCTTGCTACACGGTTGTTAGCGCAATCTTTTTCGTGGCACCATGTTACAAGTTTTTGAATAACCTTGATAAACGCACAACATTGTTGGCACAAGTTTGTTGGAGTTTATGTGTGTAACACCCACGCTGTCAACTTTTCGCGCAACATGTTGCACAAAAAATCGCTCCGTGTAACATCACCTTTACTGAAACAGAAAAGTGAATTAAAGAGTTGTTCAGTAGTAGATTTCAGGTCAAGCGTTGTACTTCCACAATTATACAAACAGAACTTGTAACAACATCGAGATATATGAAACCTACTTCTTGTCCCTGGAAACCAACCAATGGACCCATCCCGTTCTACAGTGTAACATAAATAAACTAAAAGCAATAGAGCAGGAAGAAAAATGTGCTGGCAAATATTGACGGCAGAGCGAGGAATTAACCGAATTCTAGGGTAGCATTGAACAGAGATGTAAAACAGTCATTGTTTTTCGATGATATAGTTTTTCCTTGTTGTGAGAGACGTTTGATTATCTGTATGTCCCGTTTCTGATCCTTCGTCCTCTCACCCACATGTTTTGCCGTGTATTCAGTGGATGCATGAAATGTTTTAAATTGTTTTAAATAAAGTAACATTGTTAAAAAATGTATTAACGCTTTAATAAAAAGTAAACCTAAATGAATTTCGTAGCCTCCAATGCAGACGCCATATTTCCTTCCCAGCGGGATTGCCGCTGCATTCACCGAAAGTCTACTTTCTTGGATCAACAACACTTCAACCAGTTTCTGAATGCAGAAATTTGGACCTTAGCTGACGCAAGTCGGCTCTCCCAACTTTTCTTTTTTTGTATATGTGTGTACTGTGCTTAAAATATTAGTTATTTGGCAATGTAATGTGAATATTACCATGCTAATAAAGACATTCCGTCTGTCTGTATTGGAGGCTATGAATTTCGCTGATCAAAATTTTGTTGATGTGTATGTCTCAATGAGTTGCAGTGTGTCATTTTTTGTCCGGTCGATAACCAGAGATATTTTATTGTTAAATTATTATAATATTATTAAAACTGTTGCATGATCCACTCGATTTCTTAGCTCCGAAAAGCGTTAATACATTATTGTAACAGTATTACAACTCTAATTTTATTTCAATTTCAAACATTTCATGTATCTACTGAATACACGACAAAAATGTGGATGCGGAGAAAAAAATTAACCAGAGAGTTAAATAGCAATAATTAACAAGAAAGCGCCAAAGTTGCACAAACATATCACGCCAGCATGCAACAATAGCACGGAGTGGAAGATTTACATTGATTTTGCTAATAACAAGAAGACATCAGTCGATTGCATTATTTTTCATGAACATCGATAAGAGTGAGGAGACAGTAATGGCTTGTTAATTCGATATCTTAAATCGTTTTACTAGAGACGTTTTGAATTTTCTAAAGCCTTTCACGATTCTGTTAAATTAGTTGGAACATCATGAAACATCATGGTGCCCAGCTGTCAGAGTTCTTGACGTATTAAAGTAAGTGAAAAAAAGCATTGACGCAGGTCAGTGAAAGATCACGATCTCCCATACTTGTAACTCTGGAAGAATAGATTCTAAAAGTGGGCCAGATACAGGATTGGATAACAAATCGATATCGTTAAGTGTACTTTCTTTGGTGTTGGGGTGGAAGTATGACCATACAAAAGAGTTGTTGTTTTACTGAGTAAATGTTACCATAGTAACATAGTCCTTCTCGATCTTAAAAGTATTCTATCGTCTATTTTGTAAATATCTTCAAGCAGTACAAGTAGAACGAAATAATGCACTGAATGCGGCACTACTATCATTCTTTAAACAACGCAGCACAAAACAAATCCAAATTGGCGGTGCCGATCGAGATGCAGCAGACAAAGTTATCTGGGCGTGTAAGGGGTTGGAGTGGGGAAATCTAATTCCGCAAATTTTTGCAAAATTTTTGCACACAAACCTCAGGCACGTTCCAGAACAGTTTTTCCAAGTTGTTTGGCCTGTTTAATATTTTAGAAAAAAATTCGCATAGTTGAACGTTTTAGCAATTTTGCCAGAAAATGTTATTTTTCTTCTTCCGAGTTCATGACTTTATGTCACTAAAATTATAAATAAAATGCATTTCTATTTTATGAATATTTCATTCGAATTAAAAAATTGCCCAAAAAGTCACGATTTTGCTAAAGGTGACGTCATTGTTTTGACCGTAGTAACCATGGCAACATAATAGAAAAAGCAGGTGACTACAGTTAACGGTGAAAATTTAAACTTCATTCCCACCAAGTACAGTCAGAGCAATTCCTGGAACGGTTTCATTCCCTGGAAAGAATCAGTATCCGTTTATGTTATGAAGAAGACATGCATTTTTAGGATAAATGTTGTGCAAGGAATACCATCTAACTGTGAAATGATCTAACACTTTCAACATCAGAGTCAATATATATATATCCAAACTCTCATCATAATATTAATATCTAAATTTTAAAAAAAGCGCTAAAATAAAAATAGGCAAATTGGTTACGAGTATAAACAAACTGATCACACATAGTAAATTTTCTTGATGAATAACAAAATTCTCCCAACTACTTTCACAAACAATGTATGGAGACTAGTAAGGAGAATTCAACGACATAGCAGTTCCTATGTTTGAGTCTTAAGGGATTGAGAACATATGAATCCAACCTGTAGTTTACCACCTGCTTGGAATCAAAATTAATATTTATTTGATGTTTATTCCTAACAATTTTTGGTTAATTTAAAATATGCCTAGCTACAAACCTCTAAATTACTGGTGGAGTCAAAGTACCAGTCATTTCTAAACCTCTAATTAACTGTATACATGTTGAAAGAAAGATACAACTAACTATGCCGTATAAATTCTACACCTCTACCAGAACCTATATCTACATTTTATTCAGTCAGTAAAACTCTTCTGGATAACACTTCAACTATAAATAAATAAAATAATAGAAAATGAAATCTAAAAATCCTCAATCTAAAAATGTATGGAAATTAACAGTTAGGGACGGACCATGCATTTGATATCGTGGGGTGGGGGTGAAGAATGATTTGCGAGCAATTTTATTTTTGCCCTGGAATGAGCCTGCAATTTTAATTTTTTTTGCTTTTCCCTTTCTTTCTCTCTTTTGGTCTTTATAATTTTGTGTCGTGCAAATTTGGTTTTTTTGGCTTTTCGGCTAGTGCAATATTTTTTTTACAAATTATTTCACT
>JAOBYG010169088.1:0-10452 GCA_025403545.1 Epizoanthus stellaris
CCATGCAAAGTTTGGGGAAAATCGGTGAGATGGCCTGTGCAGCCATCTGCATGGTGCTCTCGCGAATCGACTCTTAAGCATAACTTATGAGGCCTTGTATGCCTTACACGACGTTGTCTGAGATCATAATTTTCAAACAGTAAAATATATTATGCATCAGTTCGAACTCAATCTTGTCAATTTCAGAACTAAATTTACGATTGAATGCAGTTCCGATTGCAGAACTCAGGCAATAAAAATTGTACTCTGTGTGCATTCAACAAGAAAACGTGAAGCAACTCATAAAATTAAATTGCCGTGCTCGGCTCGTATATACACAATTCTACTTCAGCAGAAAAGGTGATTAATCTATATTTGAAAGAACTGATCACTAAATGTCGCTAGTCAATGTTACAAGGCAAATTAACAAATATAAAGAGAAATAAAGACACAAAAACTTCTGACCTGAGTAAATGCTGCACCTTCGAGAATTTTTGATGAATGGAAATGCAGAAAAGTGTTAGTGGCCTAAATATACCGTTGAAACTACAAATACGACAAAATAAAAGAAACGTCCATCATATTATAGCTGCTGGTCCAATCCATCGGTCATGTGTTCCACAAATGATTGTATATTAAACAAGAGTAAACATACAGTCATACTACTGCCAGTGATTCGAAAGCCATCCACCTAATTCATCTGCCGTGTTGGAACCATGTTGGCCGCCTTGGTTGGCACGACCTTACTAAGTGAAGTCGACATTTTTCAGCGGTGTCGATGTATCTGTACTTTTTCTGTGCCATACATCTTTTATCACACTTATTGTTGATTTTAAAAGTGAGCAAGCGACATCTACAATATATAGAAGGCGTAACAACGAGCTTTCCTTGTGGAGTTGCGGGCATGATGGGATCGATTTGCGAACAAACACAGGTGTGACGTCATTTGAAGAGAGCGCTATTATAACACCTCGACATAACCAGGTGATCTGGTGACGTCATATTTCCTGACCTTTCCTGGAAGTATTAATGGATTTTTCTTAGCAACCAGCTCTTTCTTTTACTTCGGTGCCCCGCTGATGAACGCAAATTGCAAATTTAGACCTTGAATCGCGGAAAACTGACATTAAAAAACCAAAATATCTCATAGTTAGCTATGCTTGTCATTGAAAAATTGGTCGTTATGGAAACAGGAAGAACCACATTAACAAGTTTCACATACGAAAAGTTTCCAAGACAAATTCCAGGAAAACTACTGAAAGTTTCATAGCGATATCGCTTCTTTTTTTTGGGGGGGGTGGAGCAAATAGGTTCAGAAACTTTAAAGATAATGATTTTCAAAATGGCGGATTGAAAAATAGCTGATAGCACTACATTGACATATATGTGAATGTGACTGTAAATTATTTTACTTTAGTACATGTATATCATTTGATCGATATATTTACAAGGGGACTTACCTTACCTCATTCCAAGTTTTCCTTAGAAGTAGCAGCACTTCCCCTGTACGCTGACATACTAAATGGTGTCTATTTAAGACTGCTACAGAATCCTTACAGAATAATAGTCTTCTTACTGTCGCAAATTCCTTGTATATATGAATGTTATTACTAAAAACAACTGTGACTTTCGGTGCCATTTGTTTGTGCTGATAAGGCAAGTCCCCTTCAAAATAGTTTCACTCTAATAAAATGATGAAAATAAATGTTTTTGAAATTAAGAAATAGCAAATGATACAAACAAAATGTACTTTTAATTGTTTAGGAAGTTATTCTGATCACATTTTTGAGATAGTTTTTTGTTCTTTATTTTATTCAGTTTAGATTTATTTCACAAGAAAAGATCGATAGCGTTTCATTTTGTGTTGAATTAAATTATATAAATCAAACTAGAAACAAACTACAGCAGTTACTGACAATGATATAGACTTTACCTGACCTCCTAGAGAACCAAGATGTCCTTTGTCTCCTTTGAAGCCATCTTCACCCTACAAAGAAGTCAATGTGTAACAAGAATCTCAGCAACAAAACATTAATTAATCAATTCGCACGCCAGAAACTACAAAAGGACTGGGCCCCTCTACCCAAACGATCCCATAAAGAAATGCTCTAACAAGTGTTTTACACAATGTGTCATCAAGAGTTTTTCGCAAGCTATTAGGCCGGTTCACACTAGACCGATCCAAGTGCACGTACAGCCAAGTGCACTCGAGAACAATTTCGGGAAATGATTAAATAACAGGTGTCGTTTCTGGGATACTAAAAAACCAACCTGTCAATCAGTATCCGCGAATAACGCTCTGCTGCACAAATTTCACTGAAAATAACGATCTGTCAATGTAATTAGCGATCTGTCATTGTAATTTGCAGCTATACATTGAAATTTATTACCTGTCAACAAGCTTGTATTGTGATTAGGTAAGTCTGCTTCAAGTGAGGTCCAGACCACACTGGGAAGTGCACTTCGGCTTCTTTGAAAAGTTCGAATCTCTACGGTAACAAAGTGCGAAGCTCGGCCTCGTATTTTGACGTTCACACTCACGTGTATCTCAAGTGCACTACAAGTGCGCTTGAGTCCTTCGAACCGGCCTGTTCTCAAACGGTTTCACTATCACACTCACAGGCATGTGTTCAATTATGAGCATAATCGACGCACTCCCTGCGCGTTGGAGCAAAGAGTTAAGAACAACAAAACAAAAAGCGAATCACTCAGATAGTGACAAAAGCGTTTGTCTTTGGATCAATGGAAGTTTTATAAAACCTATAAAAAACTAAATCGTGAAATTATTTAAAAAGTAACCTCGAACCCACAGTATTCCGAGACCTACCAAAACAATACTTTCGATTAGGAGTTCATATATTTATTACCAAGAAGAATTACAACAGAAACAAAAGCCAGACATTTTCAATATAAGATACTAAGCATAATCTTGTACACTAAGGGATGGGCCATTTGATTTTTTGGGGGGGGAGTGGAAGAATTTGTAAAAAAAAATTTGCACGAGCCGAAAAGCCAAAAAAAAAATTTGCACGACAGAAAATTATAAAGACAAAGAGAGAGAGAAAGAGAGGGAAAAGCAAAAAGAATTGCAGGCCCATTCCCGGGCAAAAAAAAATTTGCTCGCAAATCATTCTTCCACCCCCACCCCACGATATCAAATGGTCCGTCCCTAATGGTACTCTCTTCCTGTATATAGTTAGTAATTCCTATCTTGTAGATTTATAATGTGCAGTACCTAAATAAAGGTGTTGTTGTTGTTGTTGTTGTTGTTGTTGTGTTGCTTTCGAATTGGACAATGTAAAAATGATAAAAAATGATAAATGGGCAATCTTATCATATTCTTTTTCTCGTGCAAAGTGGAATAAATTCGGTCCAAAGACTACAAACTGCACTCGACTTCACGCTCATTGAAAGTTTCACTCGTGCTTTAATATTATTCCAAACTGCAGTCCAAACTATATGTATCAATCGCTGACTTTACAATCACGTTTGATTTCTAAAGATCCCTTAAAAGTTGACTTGAAAAGTGAGATGACAGAACATGAAGATGCTGTCAAATTCTACATTGTCCTTTTGAGTCGTCAGAGTGCTTTTCAAAACTGAGTAAGATGCCGTAAAAACTTCTCAACACATAGGCAAGAACACAAAGTGTTACATGCTGTATAAATCTTGACTGAAATAGAGCCATCTCATTGGGAAGTTGGTCTACAAATAAACTGCAGCATACAAGAATAGCGTATTTCGACCCAGATTTATATGGCGCAATTTGGAGCGGCTGAATTTACAGCATTTATTCTAATAAACGCAGTCTCTAATGAACGCTTCCCCCCCCCCCATAAGAACGGGAAAAATTATCAAACGCCCCGGGTGTTTATTAGAATAAACTAGCAGTTACTATCGCAAGTGGAGTGCTGCCGCGCAATGTTTAGATTAATCACTCTGTGATATATAGAATCGAAAACTAATATCAAATTATATTTGTGTATTTAGAATATGCTTTATTTATGCTTATAGTATGGCAAAATGTCTGGAACTAACCTGCCAACTTGGAGTTGAAACTAGATGATGGTGGTGGCATCACTATCTTAATCTTATCCGGCTTCAGCTTTGGAGGTGGGAGCACGGGGGGACGAAACATGCTTTCTGGTTTGCTATCAGGTGTTTTACTCTCCGGAGCCCCTGGACCTACACTAGAAGGAGCCTCAAAAGCGGGTGCTTGAACCTGAGAATGTGCCTGGGAGTGAGGGAAGACGGAGGACTGCTACAATAAAGTGAGCAATCAGCAGACATGTGTATGGAGGAGGAAACAAACAAACACAGGTTAGCAATACACCAGGGGGTCATACAACATACCAGGGGGGACATATGCTACATGTATAACAACCATTAGTAATCTCTGGAATGTCAACCCTGAAAGTTAAACAGAACGGCATTAGCTCCCCACCCTACAGACCCATCAGAAGATACCAAGAGTAACATGAATACTGTCCAATCATGTGTTCTTGTTCTTGCACTTCACCACCCCCCTCCCCTGTTGCAATTGCAAATAAAACTGAGAAAGTATGCTAACACTGATTGTGGATTGGCCCCCTTGGTCAACCGTTCATAATGCCACCACCGAGAGTCACTGACAACCACCCCAGACCCCAACCAAACACACACACACACACACACACACATATACAACCACACCCACGCACACACACACGCGCGCCCCCTCAGTCAACTGTTCATAAATGCCATCACCAAGCGTCACTGATAATCACACCCAGACCCAGCTAAACACACACACACACACACACAACCACACACATACACAACCACAAACACACACACAAACACACAGACACAACCACACAGACATACACAACCACAGAGACATACACAACCACACAGACATACACAACCACACATACACATACACAACCACAAACACACATATACAACCACACACACACACATACACAACCACAAACACACACACATATACAACGATAAACACACGCACGCACGCACACACATGCACAGAGAGAAAAGGCTGCAACAGTTGCCACCCGCTCCACACAACTCCACACACTCTCCACACTAAATAATAGAAGCGTGAAGTCCCTGCACCATAAAAGAGCACTGCGAGTGTAATAACACAGAGCAGACTCAATCTTCATGCGGACACGTCTGGGTTCTGTTGAAGGGAAAGTTGAGATTATAAAGAAAGAGAAAAAAAACTATGAACCACCTGGTAAAACGGTACATCTGCTTCTGATGTTGGCTGCGGTGTCTTGCCTGGTACCTAAAGACGCGTTATTGGAGAGACACAGACAGGTAACGGGAAGGGAGAGAAAAACAAGATTGTATTAGTCAGTAGTACGACTACAAACACAACACAACAAAAACGGAGCATTTTCCACATCGCATCCCTTAAGGTTTACTACGGGTGGAACAGAAACAGGGAAATACTGGTAAACCATCTTGAACACTAATGGCGTTTAGCTTGTTACCACTGTTCAGGGTTCGTACAGACTATTGTATGCAAAATTCAGTTCCAGACTTTTTCCAGACTTTTCCCAAACCAATTTTCGAATTTCCAGATTCGAAGAACTGCTGGCGAAGCAATCATCGTCAAACTGCACATTGAAAGACAAAGACCGGAAGATACAGATTAAACACAGAAAATCCAGACTCTTTCCAGACCTTATCTTTATTTTCCAGATTTTTCCAGGTCTGGAAAACGGGTCTTAATTTTAAGACTGTTTCCAGACTTAGTACAAAGTCTGACTGTTTGTACTCTGTGTAATGGCCACGGTCACACCCTGGCCGTGAAAGTTTGCTGTACACTGCAGCGCTTATACACCCAAGTGCGACAATCTTTAGGTTTTGATAGAAGATTACAATAAATTTCCTACCAAAGAAGTTAACCCTGGGCATAGTATAGCAATGACAATAGTGAGCTACTGCTCACAGTAAGGTGACGTCTGTTCTACAGTAAATCTTAAAGGGACTCTAGGGATGAGAGAAGGAAAATGGTCCGTGGTGCATAACGAGTAACTACCCTACCTTCTCTTTGAATCGCCGCCTTGCTTGTTCCTGTGCTGTCGCCAGGGAGCCACGATCTTGAGGAGGGTAGCCAGATATATCACTGCAAACACAACAAGAAATCTCATATGAATATCTAAAGGAGCAGTGTCAGTTTGGTATCACGTCACTCTTTGTGAAAAATTACCGAATGTCATGAAATAGGCAACTCAATTAGTTGAAACTAGTCCAGCAAGCAGAACAGAACAAGTGATTTTGAGCTAAAGTGCTGGATGGTGCAGACGGAAGTGGATTACGAATCACCGAACTTGATTTCTAATACACTTGGTCAGAAATCAAAATGTCCATAATTATGGAATACTGTGGTTTGATCATTTAGTATGACTTAAAAACCAATTGCAGAATTGTACACATTTTAGGAATCCTACTGATGATAAGTTACTGTTTTGATATTTATTTTCAGGAATGTTTTGTTTGTCTATCTGTACAATTCACATTTACATGTATCATTCTAATGTTACATCCCAATTAAAGTAGTTTCTGGCCATACTTATGAAAATACGATAAAATGGCTTTGACAATGCTCCTTCAGTTGACTTGGCCTATGGCTATGAAACTAAATATGTGTACCTTTGCTACTTGCAAGTAGCAAAGGTACATAGTCACATTTGCTGGTCTTCATTAGGGGAAATTCAGCAATGTACTGTGACTCAAAAACCAACAAGGAATTGTGTTTAGGAAAATATGGTTTGTCCCACATTTTACTTTGCTGGTAATAAATTCCATTGGGAACGGCTGATTTTGTTGCGGCAGTCTTTCTTGTATGATAAAGATACCAAAGCATCCATTACTGTAAGGAATCAAACTGTTGCCAAATATGCTGTTGGTGGAAATATTGCACATTGCACTTGTAGTTTAATAAAAGGTAAAGCAATTTAACAAGTTTGGGTAATAGGTCTTCTAGGCTATCTATGGGAACTGCGACCAACAAACACTCAGGCTCAAAAATTGAACAGTACTTCTTTTCCATGTACCTTATTATTGGAAATTAACGCTCCATGAAATGAACGCAAATTGTGAAAATCGCGTTAACTAAATGTTACTTTCAAATTCGAGTTAATTTACTTATATTGGAATTATTTCTCCCATCCATTCGCGTTAGTTTCATTTGCGTTAATTTAACGGGGCGTTAATTTAGTAGAGCCTTAATTTCCTATGATAAGGTACATCAAACTAATCAGAGAAAGAGTTCTAGAAAGTGTGATATTGGCTGTGACCATCTTGTTTTTATAATACCATTTTATGGTTAATAAATATTGGGTTTCTCATAATTTGATCAATGCAAATAAATCACTGATTACGTAACACGTACATGTAACTGCTCTAAAAACTAATGACAGGGTTGCCACCCTTAACTGAACATGAAATTCAGGGACTTTTCAAGGACTTTTCAAGGACCTTTCCCAGCAAATTCAAGGACCTTGTGCGACAAATAAAACTTAAGTTTTTGCATATCAAGTAAACACGTGCTGTGTGCCAGCCATGCATGGCGAAGCGGAAGAGTTAACCTAGCCTGATTGCAGATTGGCCAAAACTTTAATACAGCTAATGACAAATCTTGTTAGAAATAAATTTGCTTTTGGGGAGATTTGAGCCCATGTTTTTCTTCCAAACTAGCTGGAGTGCTCATCTTTCTCATTTGAAATCAAACGTTTTAACACAGTTAATTTTCTGGTGGTGCAGCCGACAGGCAATTCAAGGATTTTCAAGGACCTTAAATGATTTTCAAGGACTGGGACTTTCCAGGCCTAGAATTATTTTTTCAAATTCAAGGACTTTCCAGGATTTTCAAAGACCGCGGCAACCCTAAACCCCGTGAGATGACATCTGTGTATATATCCCTTTATCTTGCAAGTAGTTTCGGGAGCTGCTACTGGTCATGTGGTATGCCATTACACTTTTAAAATCGAATACAGTGGAAAACAGGTGAAAATTCCGTGATTTCCGGATTGCACCATTCCGATTAATTGATCTGCCGAGATGGGGTCGAGACCTCATGAGATGACATCTGTGCGTGTGTGGCTTTGTATTACAGGTAGTTTCGTAAGTTGCTATTGGTCACGTGACATTCCCGGTTAAACTTTGAAAATCGAAAACAGTGAAAATAGGTGAAAATTCCGTGACTCCAGGGTTGCACGATTCCGATAATTCTGCTGAATAGGCTGCTGAACACGCTTGTTAAAACTGAGCACAATATACATATCATTTTAAAAGACTTGACAGTTTTGGTCAAGACTTCGCTCAAAGACTCAAAGGTTCCATAGTTCTATTTGCCACATCAAGAATAAAATATATATTAAATTATTATACAGAAAAAGAGTTATCCTCATGGGTTCATGATGATATCTTAAGCCTGGTATCCATATGATCGCTGAGGAAATTGTGCCGCAATCCAAGTGATCACGTGGACGCACTGTGCCGCGATCCAAGTGATCACGTGGACCGCACTGTGCCGCGATCCAGATGATCACGTGGGCCCACTGTCAGCAGTGATCACGGTCCCTGGGGCATGCTGGGATAGTACTGCAGTCTACATCGGCGATCGTGATTATCGAAAAATTTTAATGAACACATGCTACACATATCATTGCAATCGCAGGGGTCGAAAACAATCCCAGAATGCACTCTGTCCAGGATGAGGCCGGATAGAATATGAACACATAACACGGCCGCCTTCTTGCACGACGAAATAGAAGTACAACTTCTTTTACATCAAAATCAGCAAGTATTACCCAAATAGAAGAAATGAACTGTTAGACTACACTTTGAGAGAAATTCCACATGGATTCTGATGACACAGCTCATGAAGAATATCTAAAGAAAATGGAAGCAGGACACGATCATATGGTATTAGTCCTTACTATTTGAGAGTACGATATCAAAGTTCAAAGGTCAAAAGCCACAAGAATTTGCACCCGCCAGCCGGATGTAACAGCAAGCCAAAACCCAAAGTCAAATTTGGAGGATTTTCAACTTAGCTACAGTAAACAATTCAGATGTACAAAAGGTTCCTTTTTGTGCTATCCGTTAACTTTTTAACAACAAATAATTTGTGTAGACCAATGGATAGAACTGTAGTCAATCACAAAAAATGCGCTTGGGCCGAGTCTAGATTCGACCGTCTCCAGAGTGACTTACAACTTGACAGCTACAAAGCAAAACTGATCGGGAGAACTAACGTAAAATGAACAACCACCAGCTCGCTACAAAGCACCCACCCCTTCTTGGCACCTGATTTTGTCGGGCAATCTTCTACCGTGAGCTTGGCGAAGATCCTCAGAGGTCCCCCACTGCCATCCTTGATCTTCATAGGCGCAGCATACACCGTGGCCCCGGTGGCAGGTAACTTGTCCAGGTTGGCCACATCTTCAAAGACGGAGATGTTTGCTATGGCCAAAATTCGATGAGTTTCAAAATATTTGGACTGTCCGCAATCCATTGATACTGTGTCCTTTACGGTTCTGTATCAACCAAGCCGACGCGTTTGGGTGAATACCTGCAATTCCCAAACATATGACTACATCAGGAAAATGTGTTTAGGATGGCAGGCCAGCTGTTTTATGAGTCAAATGAATCATGAGGCAGCTTCCAAATTTTGTTTTTCGGCAGCTAGGGTTTCTTTTCTAACCCTTGGGGTTGGGGTCGTGGATAGGGTTAAGGTTAGGGTTAGAATTACTTTGACTCGTTTTGCCCATGAATACATTAGTGTTAGTAGTTAGTATTAAGAAATTAAGGATCGTAATAGGGTGAGGTTTAGGATTGGGATTAGGGTTTGGAAACAAAAATTGCTGCAAAAACGAAAATTGGAATTTGACTCATGAAAACAGTGATCTCAGAGCATGACACTTATAAACGCAGTTCGTGTGTGATTTATCAAGGGAGGATAAGGGACTGGTCATTCGGTTTATGACTGGGTTGGGACTGAAGAGAAACTGGTTTATAGGTAACCAAAAAATGTGACCTGCTTTAGGTTGGATACAAAATAGTTTTACCGAGAACAGGTTGAGTAAAAAATTCAAAGAGGTAGTTGGGTAAAAAAAATGTAGCCGCAACAAAAAGTTTAGTCAAGGATTTTAGAGGGGAAAAAATATTTTTTCTTCGGCACCAACCCCGGCCATAAATAATGACCGGTCCCTAACTACAAACAATCTATCGGTTCCAGGTCTGTCCTTTCATTTGGGTCGAGAAAGCCAACAACTTTGATCAAGGACAAGACGATGACTGTTGCGGAAAAAGTCAATTTCTATGGACATACACGAACAAGCAAGCATTCGATTGATACTTCAGATGCGTATATACCGTAAAATCCCACATTAAAGCCCCCCGGTTATAAGCCCCCCCCCGGATATAAGCCCCCATAAATTCTCCATTTATTGTGAC